>JABBMZ010000095.1:0-118763 GCA_013403795.1 Teratosphaeria pseudoeucalypti
GAATCCTTACCTCGAGAGTTTATGTACTAACTATTTTAGAAAGAATTAGAAGAAGTACTACTTATTATACTCTAGTCTAATAGATAAAGATCCTAATCTAGCAAGTTAGAGCACTATAAGTTAGAGTGCCTTTAGCTAGAATAGGTCGACCTAAGATAAAGTAGATAGCTATAGCCTTTAGCCTCGCCTCTCTACTCCTTAGTATAATAGCCTATCCTTCTAGACGCTAGCTTATTAGAGTTTAGATTAGACTCTAGATCTAGGTCTATAGTATTAGAAGGGTAGGAGTTATAGTTAGAGAGCTATAGATTGTTATCTAATTATACTAGACTATTATTAGGAGAATAAGTATTATAGGCTACTTACTTACCTTATAAACTATAGCTATAAGGCTTTTCTAGAACCCTGCTTAAATCGAGAAGCTAGTAACCTTTTCTCTTCGTAGTTCGGAGATAAGACCCTCTAGCTATACGAGCTAAATCTAGTTTAGACTAATCTATTACTATTTACTTAGAGCGACCTTATCTATTATAGGATTCTAGTCTACCTCTAGTAGGCCGAGATTACCTAATTAGAGTAGAGTATTATTAGGAGGCTATTTACTACTTAGGATTAGGCAACTAACTATAATTTAAATCAGATAAGTAAGAGGATCGAGGCCCTTTCCTATAGATACCTCGCTAACTAGGCCTTCCTTCTATAGGTTACTAGGCGTACTCTAATTTAGTCAATTCGAGCTACTTATAGAGATTAGCTAATTATTAGGCGTAGTTAGTAATTTATATATACTAGGATACTAGTATCTAACTAAGTAAGAGTATTAAGCTAAGGTAGTTATAATCTAGTAATCTAGTAGGAGTATAGAGAGAGCCTAAGAGAATTACTACCTTAGGTAGCTATTATCTAACTCTATATACTTAGTAGGAGTAGGAGGAATTAAGGCCTTATAGTCTAAGAAGGACTAGCTATAGAAGAATAAGTAGTAAGATAATTTAATAGTATTAAATTAGTTCTTAGATAATACTTCTTTAGTTACTACTTCTAAAGTATAATTTAGCTATTATATAACCTTAGATTTAAACATTATAGTATAATAGTATAATCTAACCTTTTAATAGATATAAGATAGAGCTACTCTCTACTTCTCGCTATAGTACTATAAGAAGGCCTAATATATCTCTCTATCTCCTTTATCTATTAGTTATCTAGACTAGACTCTATAGGTCTCTCTCTTTCTCTACTATAATATACTTTCTCTAAGAGAGTACCTACGAAGAATAACTAATAGAGAGATACTATACTACCTTAGTAGCGTATAAGATTCTCTAAGTCTACTAGACTTTATAGTAGCTAGCCTTAGTAACTAGTATAAAAGCTAGTCTTAGTATATAGCTCCTCTCTATTACTCTTATAGCCTATTACTAATATATTAGTATAAGTAATACTTACTATAGGCTTAGTAAATAACTATTACTAACTATCTATAAAGTAAGCTATATCTATATAACCTAGATAAGTCTTATAGCTCTAATACTAATTATAGTAGTAGCTATTATATTTAGTATTATACTTTTTTATATAAGTATAGTTACTACTAAGCTATATAGCAAGCCTCTATATCTATTACTTACTATATCTATCTCTCTATCTATAGTATTATAAGATATATAATTAGAGTAGTATCTTTATATAAAGTATAAAAGCTTAGTACTAATATATTCTATAAGATATATAATTAGAGTAGTATCTCTATATATAATACTAGACAATCGAGCTATAGACTCAGATAGCTAGGCTAGTAAGCTAAGCTATATAATATATATATATATATATATATATATATATATATATTATATACTTTATATTATAACTAAATAAAGGTAGTAATTAGTTTCTAACCTTACTCTATTATTAGAGACTAAGGCTCTATACGCTACTACATACCTTTATATCGATTACTAATTATATACGTTCTTAATATAAAATATAAAAGCTTAGTACTAATATATCCTAGATATCGATAGCTTTAGTCTAGCTTAACTATATATTTAATTTCTCTTTAGGACTTTTTTTAGGCCCTATTCCTACTCTATAACTCTTTAACTTTACTAACATCTATATATAATTTAAAGAGTAGGTATAATCCTTTAGCCTAGTACCTATAGCTAGGTTATTAGCGACAAATTAGAGTAGTCTTCGAGATAGATTAATAGCTCGGATGTATATAATATTAATAGAAGTAGTTTGTAGTCAAATATAAGTGCAGACTGCGACGGGCCCCGATGTCGATATATTACGACACAGTTTCTTACTTACAAGCTACAGTCTTTATATATTAGCAAGAAATCGGGCGCCTTCACTCTCCTTTCCTTATGTCACGATACATTTACCTCTCCGGTCGACTGCCTTATTTCACCTCGTTAATGTATAGACCCGATCGTGCGCCTATAAGTGTACATTGTTCCTACTAGTCATTGCCTTTGATGTTCCCCCTGGAATTTCCCGATTTCTCCTGGCACCAACCGTCTTTGACCTCCAACTTCAGTCCCTACGGGATGTCCAGCCATCCGTCGTCGTCGTCGGTATATTTGCCGCAAACAGTGAAAGTGGATGCGTCGTATTCGATGCCATTAGCGACGCCGTGGGAATTGGCCGACATGCATTTACATCTGAGCCACCACCTCTCTTTCTCCTCACCGAGGACGGCGGCGTTGAAGAGGAGCAAGGAGACGGCGGCGACCGAAGAGCGCATTTTCTGTATTTTCTGTGGTTGTTGCTGTTATCGCTGTCGTTGTTGTTGTCGTTGTTACTGATATGACAGTCGACAGAGAATATCTTGCTAAGGGCGTGGTGTCATTGAAGGAAATGATGAGAATGCTTCGCTGCTGCTAGGAACCGACATTGCGAACCGATGATCTATGGGCTATATACTATCGAGACCGCCGTCTTCTCTAGGGCCCCTCGGATGCCTTCGCTTCGAAGTGATCGGACCTCAGACGATGGCGCGGTTGATGGTAGAATTGCCGTGCGTAGTGTCCGAGAAACCTGTGTCACTCATTACGCGAACATGACCAAGGTATTGTCCTCTGATTATCCGATTCCCCGGCTCTAGTCTCACACTTATCTTGCCTCTTCGGTGTCTTGCTTAGGGCTCGTTAGTGCCGTGAAATGTCACGCGCAGCACGACAACCCGAACATAGCTTAGGCTACCGCTTATAATATGTCACGTAAGGGGAAAGCTGCCAAGCAACAATAATCTTTCAAGCCATAGCCTAGGTACAATGTACATTGACCTTGTAGCAACCTCCTGCTATGTCCTTGCAGTTGTCGCAAACAAACTTGCATCACGCGGTATCCTATCGAGATGATCGAGGTTGAAGGTCTGTGATCAAATCCGGCACGGAGTCCCCATTGCCTCGACAGTCTGTGAAGAGAGACTGTGATTTCAGAGAGTTGAGAGCATGTTATTGTCGGAGCTTTGTAGGAATGCACACCCTACAAACAACCTGGCCGTAGACAATCTACCTAAAGCAGAGGGCGTAGCTATTCGGAGGCTCTCGTATTTTGATCTTGACGGGGTGAATGCCAAAACCTGTCACCACTATAACATCCGACCGGGCTCGCATCCTAAGATTTTGCAGGTAACGCCATCTGTTGCAAGCAGCCCTCAGCTCAATCCCTCATATGGGGCGCACTGCCCAGAGTCCGCTCCAGCTTGGTCCACACAAATCGTCCACCATGTGTCCCCAGCGAACCGATTTGCGCTGTCTCCGCTGGTAACCTTGCACCAGCCGTCCACCACGTCCTAGGTCCCGGTTTGCCAGCTATTAGCCCGAGATCTCCATGCGTCGCAGGCCTTTTTGGTAGCTTCGGGCAACGAGACGCCGGCAGCCTGCCCGCCTACGTTTAGGCTTGCGCAACGGCAGCTGTCGTAAAATTTGCGATCGCCGGCAAGCGTTGTTTCGGTGGAAAAGAGAAGCGTGGTCGCAATGGCGAGAATAGAGTACATCTTGATTTTGGGTTGTCTTGATATTGCTGTCCGGCTCCTGTAGCGTTCCTAGGAAAGGGTTTGCCGACGTGATTGGGGAGTGGTACGGTGGCTTTGGCCCAGGATAGAACAGTCTGCTAGATTTCGTTCGGTGGCAGATATCGTCACAAAGAGCAGAATCTTTTGAAATAACACGGGAAGGAACTTGAGACCATGCCGCTGCATGAGCTGCAGGCCAGCGCTCGTTTTCGCGAATGGCGCGACTGGACCAGGCTCGGGTTCCCTTCGTTTCTATTAGCGCGGTGTGTTGAGCTTCTATGTCCATCAGGCTCAGGGTAGTGGCCGTGAGGCCTCGATCGTAGGTCCGTAGTTGCAGTCTGGGCGACCCCACCATCGACGGGGAGGATGTCGCATCCGGCCGGACGACATCGTCATTAGACACGATGTCTCGCTAGCGGTGATTTAGCGCTCCTGGTATTATTCTTCCAGGGCGTAGTGGAGTCAAACTAGAACAACCACACACGTGGCAATCTCCAATATGCCAAAATGGTGTTCCGTGAAGCGTGTGCCTAGTTCGGCATCGCGAATTATTCGAGCGTCGACATGCATGAAAGATCTACGATTACAGAACACCAAAACGTGCCGTCAAGGGGCCGAATATCATCCAGCGTCTGTTCGTTTCGTATTTTGCTGTATTATAACGGCATGTTATCCACAGTCCAGAGGTCTTCAGGTGAGACGCCGCCAACAAAAGGTCCAAGTCATATAGACGGCCGGCTGTCTTTGCACTGAGGACAAGAGATCGACATCGATATAGGCTGAAGGCTATGTTTCACCCTCACCATCAAAAGAATTTCCGATTTGCCACGGCGCCAATCACCACGTTTATGCATCGTTCGTGATGATGATGCCCCAGCAAAGGGGCACCGCAAGCTGCCGCTCGGCCGGAGCTGGCGCCCACACAGTCTCAAAATTGTCCTGTCGCTTGCCAAGGAGGAGACTATATCATGGTCCATCAGTAGTACTCAATTAACCGTTTGCATGCTATGCAAACCGGTCTCGCAGACTGAACATAGCAACGAATTAGTGCGCGGCGCTAAAAATCATGACCCCTTGTTAAAAGCCTTTGCAGACCAGCCATCCTAGCTTCGAACGGAAAGCCTCAGAACACTCCACATACGGTGAACCATTGGTCTTGCGATATGTCGACCAACCATATGGCTTCGATAAGATACCATTCTGTTTTCCCGCTGATCTTACAAGCAAATAACAACATTCACGCACCCCCGACATGGCGTTGGCTTCGCCACTGACAGCGCTAAACGCTGTCGCCTGTGCAAAGAGCATCGAGCCATAGAGTCAGGTCCGTAGAAATGAGCTGTGGAGGGTCGACAATGGGCTCGGGTGTCGGCCTGGCTTCGGCCGACTCTGTACTAGGTACTGATGATGTCCTCGAAGCACCCCCCACGCTGCCGGTATAGCTGACGGCAAGACTAGTGGCGAAGAGCCGCATGACCGAGTCGATCCCTTTTCAAACACCGTCGTTGGACGTGGCCTGGTCCTTGGCATGAGCGCCCAGCAAGCCAGTGCGCCCAGCAATCTGGCAGGCCGGCCTGCAAAACTTGCTGACGGCATCCCAGGTCCATTGCTGAGACATATCACAACGATAGATGTCATGCTGGAGACACTAAAGTCGCTTGTCTGTGATGGTCAGTTGCTGTACGAGCTGCGCCGAAACAGTCTTGGCCGGTTACGCATGTTTTTGACGCCGCAGCAAGATCTCACCAAGGGAGATGACCATAGAGGGCACTACTTATGACCGCAGGCCCGTCCGTTCAGGAGAGAGTGCTTGCACTGCCAGCCAGCCATCAATCAGGACCAAGGAACAGCCGTACCAATCCTCGCCGACAGCCAGTGACTCAGTAAGAAAGCCCACCCAAACACTACGTTGCAAGCCGCGGATCTTGACTAACGGACACCGACAAGCAGAAATGCAGCTTTCCTCTTTCTTCGGCGTCCTCGCCCTGATCGCGATGGCAACGATCCCCTTCGCCAGCGCCTGCAGCCCCGAGCAGGACTGCTGCTGGGGCGGTGTATCCTCCGACGCTTACGTCTACGGCGATGCCGGCTGTCGCAACCAGCACAGAAAGCACTCATGCGCTGGAAATGAGGTGCTCAAGTCTCAAGCTTGTGGGAATCATGGTGTCTCTGAGCAGCAATGTAATGCGGATTGCTGCTCCATCTCGTTGAAAGCGGGGAGAGGGTTTCCGTAGGTGGGATATGGAGAGGTTCTCTCCGGTGGTCAGCCGTTCGAGCTTGTGCTGAGTGTGAGGCGCCGCGAAAGGGCTTGCTGTGTGGAGGTGCGAGTGTTGTTTTCGAGAGATGATACACCGATGACACCCTCCAGTCGTATCGGTCATGACAGTATCAGTCAAGGTTGTGACTCTCAAGCTCACGTCCGAATTAGCGGTCCAATGAATGTGAAGGACTTGAGCCTATGTGTCAACTATCAACTGTCAACATGTCAGTAGTGCCGAGACTATGTGACGAGTCTTGTCGAGGATTGTGCTCAACCACGCCGACATTTCAATGCCTTGGACCTGGTCCAACCGTAAAACCTGGATCCACTGGTTGGCTGGTTGGACCGACACTGATAGACTTCGCTATCGAGACCACTGCCAGTAGCAAATCCTCAGCGCCTTCGCTTGGTTCCGGATGGCGTGGCGTCAGCTACGTACTTACGGTCATGGACACGAGCGGCCCCACAAGGGCTGACGATAGAGCAGTGGGGACCTTCCTCACCTGTCTTTACCTTCAAGCTCGCGAGCCGTTCCAGTCCTGCACTTGCAGTCGTACGGTCTGCCTATCCAGGAGACTGGGCAAGAGCTTACAAAGGTTGTGGACTATGTGAGCGATGTAAGTTGGAGCGTAGCCGCCACAGACACGAGGACAAGAGGCCGTATTCATACACTTTGAGGATCAATCACCTTTCCGCCGACCTCGACTCTGACTCCTGTAATTTTTCCCTCGCTTCGATCCCAGAAGTTCGTCCGGAACGTCATTCCAATTGTCCGTGCCGTAGATCTGTTCGTGCTTGTACATCCGCTTGACATCTTCGTCACTACTGGTGTCGTAATCTGGATCGCTGCTCGGTGGCGTCTTGTTTTTCCGTCGATCAAGTGGCTGCATCTGGACATCTATATCGCTGGATCGAGAGCGACTGTGCTGATGAATATGTCCATTGGTGTTTGCTTTGTGCGGAGCTGGTGCATTATCCACGAAGCCCTGACCAGGCGTCCAACGATAGTCACGCCGGGGTGGCTCGAAGCGTGGCGGGTATTGAGCTTGCAAGGACTCACTGTCCATGCGGCGAAACACGGAATCTTCACGCGCCTTTCGTTCTCTTTCTCTCGTCAGGTCATCGCGGGCCTCGGCCCACCTTGGCGAGATTTCCCACGCCCAGCCGTCTCCCTTGGTGTTGCAGATGGGAAGCCACCAAACCATGGGTTGGTCGCCGAAGACGTGCGAAAGATTGCGACGCCAGCCTAGATTAAATGCGTTGGGAAGCTTCTCACTATCCTGTTCATCCAGATACGCTTCGTAGCGTTCTTGCTCGCGCTGAGCTTCCAACGAAGCGTACGACCGCTGCAGGCTCGATTGCGCAGGGGACGAGCTGTGGTGGTAGGCGTGCCGTGTTGGCTCGGGTGTCGCTCTCCGGGACTGGTCGCGTGAGCTATCCTCTCCCTCCTCTGGTCGCAAGACGCCTGGCAAAGAATTGGTGTTGATTGCTTTGAATCTCTCGCCCAGCGGCTGATCCTCATCATTCAGTTGATCATGGGACAAATAGCTCCGATGCGGCGCGGGCTGCATCTGCTTCCTCAATGGTGTCAGATACCTCGTCTTCTCTAACGACTCAATGGTTGTCTGGTTGGTGAAAGTCAGGTACAAATGCCATGCAGTGAAACCCGAGAGCACTAAGCCAATAACGCCTCCCAGTACTGCAAGCAGAATGGTGTTCACAACCCTGAGTCCTTCCTCCATCTGCGTGTCGTTCATGATCTCAGCCCAGACCCAACTGGCGGTGATGCCGAAGCAGTACCAACAGAACGTGCTTGTGTACAGCAGGAACAGAAGAAAGGCTTTGTAGTTCCGCAATCCCACACAGGTCGCCAGCCAGGGACAATGATGGTCCATCTTCAACACGCACTTGCCACACGTGGAGCAGTGGTGCACGCGATCAGGCTTCACACAGTGACACTTCTTGCAATAACGAGGCTGGCCGGTGCTTTTGGCTGTGACCATGGTCATGCCTTCGAACTCATCGCCGCCGCCGGCTTCGCTTTCGTGGGTGGGCAGACCTTCGTACCCGGCGCCCTTCTTGCTGCCTGAGCGCCTCAGGCTCCAATCCTGGCGGGCATCCAGCGGACTCCCGGGACTGGTGAAGACCGCCACGCTGTAGCTGACGTTCAACAGCGTCCACAGCGCCACGCCCACGCCCGCTTTGAGATAGCTCGACCACGTCGCCCGGCCCAAGAAGGAGACGCTGGCTTCCACCCAGACCGCCCACGTGGTCAGGCCGTACACAAACAGTAGCGGGCAATAGGCGAACGTCTGACAGCAGCAGCGCTCGAGCTTGCGGGCGAGTGACTTTGTTGGGCGCCTGCGGGGGCTCCGTGGTGGCGAGGAAGCGAGCGTGCCATGTTCGCTGGACGGGAGGTCGGAGAAGGATGGCAGGGGCATTATTATTGTCGGTGAATCGCTATGGGCACGTCATTGTTCGAGGCTGCAGGTGTATGCCTAGTCGGCGAGGTTGGACGGGATTATTGGGGATGTGATGGACACAAAGCGTGGCGCGGGACAGGAGGAGGAGCCGTGGACAGTAGTATGAGATGTGTATGTATGCTGTGGGGACTGTATGCGATCCACGATGGACCTCCGAGGATGCGCGTAGAGTGTGGCGCGTGTCCAATCGATAGTGGCTGATGAGATCGGCCCGAGCGCCCCCGATCCGCCGATGGCCATGCGCACCTCCGAGTTCCTGAGGTGACCGTCAACCTGTGTCACATGAGCAGAGCGGGCGAAAAGCTACGGTACTTGGAGATGCTGCGTCGCTGTCTCTTCACGTCGCGGCCCGGCATCCTCAACTATCATACATGTAGCCTGAGGCTCAGCGAGGTCAGCCTCAGGCTGCGGGCCCAGTCTTCACATATCATCGGGCCCTTACGACCACCCGCGAGGTCTACATCAACTCGGCCCCGGGCCCCAAGACCACTAGAGACACGCCGACAGAGAGTCATCCGATACCTCCTCAAGCCGTGGGCTGCACATTCGCTCTCCTCCCGCCCTGATGGCATCGGCTTTTTTGCCCGTGTCATCACCCGCAGCTGCCTCACAGCTGCCTTCGTCTGGGTCTTGTTGCACACCTTCGTCACCTACTTCTACGCCCTCGATCTTTCCTGGGGCATCAGCATGCTACCATCTGTCGCTGCTTCGGGAGACTCTCTCATCATCTCCAAATACTACAGGAGGGGGAGAGGTCTGTCCGTGGGCGACGTGGTGAGCTTCAAGCATCCTATCCGCGCCGATGAGTACGCCGTGAAGCGGCTCTTGGGGATGCCTGGGGACTTTGTCGAGGTCAGCGTCGACGGGTCGGGTAGGAGGCAGGTCCTGCAGGTGAGATGACCCCCATATCGACGAAGCTGCGATGTGCACAAACCTTCCGCAGGAATTCCTAGCGCATGCTGCTTCGCCATAGAAAGTGTCCTGAGCGTCTCATAGATCTGACCCTGTTGTAGGTACCGGAGGGCCATTGCTGGGTCGAAGGCGATAATCAGATGTAAGGAATTGTTGCCATTCGCGAGCCATCAGAGTTCACCATGCACTGCTTAGCTTCCGAGGCTCATGGCGGCCATAAGCACTTTCACCATGAACGTCCACTGACCGCACTAGCAGGTGGAGCCGCGATAGCAGACTATTTGGTCCGTTGCCTTTGGGCCTGGTCACAGGCAAGGTTGTTGCCAAATGCAGAGGATGGTTGCTATGGGACTGGGAACCCCTCGAGAACCTCGTTAAACCAGCCGAGGGCGCTAGCAATGATACATGTATCCCATGAAACCAATGGATTGGCGACATCAGGCATGCTGGACGGCTACCGGCTCTGAATCACCTGAGGAACCGAGCGCATCGCATGTACTGACTCGTTCCCTACCCTTTCCTTCACGTACACCCGCCGAGCTCGACTTCCTGCCCACGTCATCATGGCAGATGCTGACCTCCCGACCCGCCGAATCATCCGAAGACGCAGCTTGGGTATGCGATGCTATCGCGAGTATCGGGAGTCTATGAGCCTCACCGACTGGTCATGACCCTCCTTAGCACTGGACTCGACAGAAGCGACCAATGACTTTGACCACGTTACCCAAGATCTTCTGGCAGACCAGTCTTCCATGACTTGGGCGTTCTGTCACCAACCAGGCTGATCTCCTCGGCGATTTTCGCGCCACGCCCAACATATCAATCGTGGACCTGGCCTGCCAACACTCATCCTCCAAGATGTACTGAGCTTGCCGCTGGCGCGATGCGAGTCTGCTTCGTGGTTCGCGGCGCCCTTGCGCATCGACTCACAAACATCTAGTCTAAACAACACTGCATCGATTGCAACCATGGCCTCGATGCTCATCGATGTGACGACGCTATGGCCTGCTCACGAAGCTGCGTCGTGCAGAGCATTACCGACTGCACGAATATGGCGTCTTTGCGTCACGGCAAATCTATGACGGGACGCAGTGGCTGGATCTTGGTGGGCAGGAACATAGTCTAGCGCCCCAAGGGAGACCTATTGGCCGTCTGTGGCCAGTACTGCATCAACATGATCTGCCTCGATCCATGCCTACCTGGAGGCGTCTGCCGAGCATCGCTGCATCATTAGCTACTCTACTAAACCGACGATTATCTGCATCTTCCAATTGTCTGCCTAGGACAAGGACAATGCCTTTGCGGGTCAAAGCCCTCCGCGGCTTGCTTTATTTGCCTCAAGCATGAACACCCTCGTCGATCAGCCCTTGTTTCGCGGAGTAAGCGTTTCCTGTTCACTCGCAGCTTCATGTCACCTTTTGGCTTGAGACATGATGGAGGACTGCCGCAGTTGCCCGTCAGCTCGGCACATCTCTCACACACCCCTCAGCCTCGTCTGTCTGATCGCAGCAGATGCGTATGCATACAGCAAAGCTCTCACCCATTCAGCCGAGCGCGTAGCATCACCCCTGACTTCTTGGTGTCTCCTCATAGCCAAGCAGTTGTGGTCTTGTGCAAATAGAGAGGACTGTAGTCCGGCCCGTCAAGTTTGCACTGGCCGGTACGATTACCAGAATATTCATGATGGCCGCGAGGCGCTGAGCAATAATAATGTCTCCGACAGATGGCCTTGTACATGTTATCAAGCGCGGTTGGAATCCGAGTCTGTATTTGCTTCCCTCAGGAGGCAAGGAAATCCCTACAGCTTCATCCGCTGCGGTCCGGGTAGACATAATACTTGTTGCCTTCGCTTTCTCCGAACTATAGTCTTCTCTACAAGCAGAGTAGTGTACACCCGACATCTGGTTCGCTGCCTGACATCTCCTTACACATTGAGGAAACAAATAAGACGCCTAACCACCTCATTATTGCGGTTGAAATTATGAACACTATGAGTAAGACATGCCTTGACAGGTCTTCACAAAAGGACTCTACACTAATAGCAAACGAAGTCAGCATTCAGCGCCTCCTCGCGCTCGTCGTCATCGGCACCTTAACAACTACTACTATCGCTGCGGCTGGGGGACACGGGCCCCCTTTTGATATCTGCGATCTCTGCACAAGCTGCACGGAAGATTGCCCACAGGAATGTTGGTAAGGACAGCGCCTACGCCTCACGAAGACTTTTACGACACTAACGGTGCAATGCAGCTCGTAGTGTGGCCGTGGACATGTATCATCCCGACTTCTCGGTGTCTCCTTGTGGCCAAGCGGTCGTGGTCTTGTGCAGGTCGAGAGGATCGTCGAGTCGGCCCGCCGAGTTTGCACAGGCTTGTACGATCACCAAGATATTGATGATGGCTGCGAGGCGCTGGGCGGCGCTGGGCAACAATGTTCTCGATGGAATGCGTCTTGCATGTCAGCGCCGTGGACATCCGATTGCAGGCTTCTGTCCCCGCGGTATTTGCTTCTAAGGAGACCCCTACCAACTTCATCCGATGCGTACCGGGTCGACATAATAAGACTTCAGTTCTCTGCTCTCTTCAACTTCGTCTGCGTCTGTACTGCAGAGTAGGCCCAACATCCACATTACCTGCCTAACACTTCTTCACACTCTGAAAACAAAAGACACCTGACCAATTCAGTGGTTGCAATCATGAACACAATGAGTGCTGGGTCGACAGTCTGTAAGACACACCTTAATAGGTCCTCACAAAGCCTACCGCACTAATGGCAAATGAAGTCAATATGAAGCGCCTCCTCGCCCTCGTCACTATCGGCACACTAGTAACTAGTGTCGCTGCGTTCCCGCGTGAGGATCCTGAAATCTGCCTGTTCTGCGACTGCGACTTTGACTGCCCAACGGACTGTTGGTAAGGACAGTGCCTACATCTCACGAAGGACTTTACGACACTAATGGTGTAATGCAGCTCCTAGTGGTGTGCTGTTGGCCGTGGACATGGCGCTTCACCGAGACTGCGGTGCAAGTTTCCAGCGCCACGCGACAACTTCAGACTTTCACCTTGGCCTCGGGTACTTCTTCGCGTGATCGGCTTCCTAAGTCAGTCGTGGTTCGCATCGTCTCGTGGAGACTGCGGGTATCGACCGAAGATTGGTGTGCTTCGATCATTCTCATACGGCGTGTACGGTCGCGGGTGATCTCGTTGGGCTCGGCAATCGACGGGCGGAGCCATGGTGCTCGCTGGAGGCTATTCGATGAATGGCGCGATCGAGCTGGCGAGCAGGTTGGTTTGGTTTGTACTTGGCTGATTACTGGTGGAGACG
This sequence comes from Teratosphaeria pseudoeucalypti, assembly GCA_013403795.1. Taxonomy (NCBI): domain Eukaryota; kingdom Fungi; phylum Ascomycota; class Dothideomycetes; order Mycosphaerellales; family Teratosphaeriaceae; genus Teratosphaeria; species Teratosphaeria pseudoeucalypti. Next base: position 13,007 of record JABBMZ010000095.1, read on the forward strand.
CTTCACCGTGCGTTCATTTTCAGGGGCTGTCGATGCATCAATCGTGGGTAGCGTGATGAATGATTTACGTACCGCCATACCTCCGCGCCCAGTTGCGCTGTAGACATTCTGAATGTGGTATGCCGAGTGTCATACGCGACGGTTTGATGGCCTGGTCGTGGTGATCTGGGAGAATGCGTGCTGACGCTTTGACCAATGGGCTGATCATGATAATGCGATCTATCTGTGTAGTTCTCGAACGTCCTTTTGAGTGCCAGTGCACCTCCGTTGGTTGTGCTATAGTGAGTGGAAAGGCCGTTCACGCCCCAGCAACCAGAATCCACTGAAGCAATACTACATAAAGGGCTGCAAACACGAGATGCACATGCGCAGCCGTGCCTCCTTCGAGTGGCGAGAAAGCCAAAGCCACAACTCGGCCTGCCCCAACCAACGTCCTGGTGCCCCCTCAGAGACCCATTGCAGCCCTGAGGTCGTCGATCTCGCGTTCAAACTGTTCGTCCAGCTGGTTCAAAAGTGTGTAGAAGTACAAGCCCTTGGCAACAGACGTATGCTTACGCAGGATCTCACCTTTCCCTTGATCAAGAGTGTCGAGCATGTTTGCTGTTTCATTCAGCATTTCCTCACATTTGGAGAAACTCATCAGGCTCGCGACTGTGATGGGTGGGGCAGGCGGTGCATGCCCATAAGTGTCCAGCAGGTCCTTGACGGCGCCAGTGAGGTCTGTACCATCATTGGCACCGGAGAGATAGTCCTTGATGGATTGGGCTTGGCGGAGGGTCAGGCGGTGGGTTTCGCCGTCGAAGAGACCGCAGCAGAAGCCTAGGTGCCAGCATGTCCAGCTGTTGACGCCGCGGAGCTTTCCCAGGACGTGATTGACGGCCATGAGGCGCTGGACCACCTCCTTGATCAGCTGGGTCCTTGCGGCGGGGTCTGCAATCTGTTGCCTGTGCTGATCAGATGCTGCTGGTATGACTGTCGGGGTGCCATTGATGGTTGCAGGGCTGTTTGGTGGGCCCTGCAGCTCGTCACGAGCGCTGTATGGGGGCGGAGGGTCCTGATCCCGTGGGTCCATGATTGGGTCTAGAGGACCCGAGGAAGGCGATGTCGGGAGTGAAGTCTCGAGCATCAACTGTGCAAGCTCCAGAGCCATTGATCTACCCATCGACGGTCTCGGTGAAGTATCAGGGCTGTTGACGACTGTTGAGCTTCGAGAGACATTGCCTTCATCGGCGGGAAACTGCCGAGTCTCAATCTCAAGGTTCGGAGCATCAGCGTCAAGCTCACTCGTGGCCGCTGGACTTGTCGCCGAGTCCGCTGGGACTTCCATACCGACTGAGAGATGAGTCGCCATGTCTATACATCAAGTAAGGATGCGCCTTTGCTGTTGCAATCGCTAAAACTTCCACATACCTCGTGAAGCGGTCGTCGGCTCAGAGTCCTTCATGTTGCGTCTGGTCGTGCGGAGATTGTTGAGTTGAAGGTTGATGAGTCGAAGATGATGTTGCAAACTTTGAGAGGCGGGCGGGTGCAAACGAACACTTTCCGATGCGACGGATTGATGCAGACGCAGGTGCCCGATGAATTGCGTCTTGTCACGTCTTTCAGTCGGTAGCAGCGCAAACGAGTTACAAGTGAAGGAGCGGACCGTGGCACCATAGACTGCATGATCCGATCGAGAAGCACTCGCGACCAAAAGTATCGAGCCGATGCTCCTCTCATTAGCAGTAGATACCTTGAATACAAACATCACATCTCCAACGCCGCGCTAATCAGATCGTATCTTCGAATCATAGCACTCGTGACTGGGGCCAATGCCGACTAGCTGTCGCTTTGCGAATCTGCCTGCGCGTTGCCCGCTTGGATGGTGGCCTCCAGGTTGTCAAGCCGGCGTGACATGTCGTCCACTGCTTTGGATCAGCCCATGAACAAAGCATGGTCGAAACGACAAGCGAATCGCTCATGACACAAAGTGCAACGCGGCGACATACTCTTGCCCAGTATCTCACTCGACAGGCCGCTGAACTTGGCGCCGAGCTGGTTGAGGAGGTCGTCGACTTGCGCCACCAACTCTGATGGCGTGTTATCTGGGTTCTGTCCGCGAGTCAGTCTGTGATTTGGCGCACCGCAAAGGGAGTCATGTTGACGAGCAGCCTGACATACATCTTCGCTGAGATTGAGCCTCCTGATCTGAGCGCTCACAGTGGACTCTGGAGAGTCTCGAGCCGCCATGATGGACTGAGGCTGTGGCTGTGGCTGTGTGCCCTGCGGCGTTGCGAGTGGCGTGGGACGGACGTCGACTCGACAGGAGGTGCTGTTTCCCGGGGACTGTTAACCCTCCAGCTGTCTTTGCGAGTGCTGTGGGTGGGATAAAGTGAGTTCAATGCAGGTGGTGGTGTGATGGTGGTGGAAAGCAGCACGTGACCACGTCGGGACGGAAGCTTTCGGCGCCGAGGCTGGAATTTCTGCTTAATGTTGGTCGGCATGGAAAAATTCACGATCAAAGGTGATAGTTGTGCTTCTTCGTAGCAGATACTTCGCCATGGCCAAAGGGCTGAAGCTCAAGGATGCTCTGAACTGCGACAGGGGGGTCGACTTTGCGAAGGAGCACCAGAAGAAGCTGCGTAAACAGGCGGAGAAGAAAAAGGCCAAGAAGCAGCGGAGCGGGATTGACGTCGCGGCGCTGGAGGACGATGCGGACAGGGAGGATCACGAGCTGGAGGTGGAGCATCTCTCCGACGCCGATGCGCAGGTCACGGGCGAGTTGTCGGCCGAGATCGCAGCCAAGTTGGAGAGTCTGAAAGGTCAAGCCGCGGATGGGTGGGAGACGGATGAGAGCGAGGATGCTGAAGGCAACGGCGATGATGAAGAAGAGGAGGGAGGAGTGGGGCTGGGCACGTTTGAGGACGAATCGGACTCGGACTCGGAAGACGAGGGCGACGGCACATTCTACACGGCCGCTGGTGGCTCGCCTGAGAAGAAGCGGCTGCCACAAACCTACGGCGGAGCGGAGGAAGAGGATGCTGATGACGATGACGGAGAGGAGCAAGAGGATATTGCTCTTTCGGACATCGAATCACTGGCATCGGAGGACCGCGCAGACGTCATTCCTCACCAGCGACTCACCATTAACAACACCGCCGCGCTGCAACGAAGCCTCAGATCATTTGCGCTCCCGTCCACGCTCCACTTCTCCGCTGTCCAGTCCGTCACGTCCGCCGAACCGATCACCATCGCCGATGTGGAAGACGACATTACCCGCGAGTTGGCGTTCTATCGCCAGTCCCTAGACGCCGTCAAGGAAGCCCGCATCCGTTTCAAAAAGGAAGGTGTCCGATTCACGCGGCCCACCGACTACTTCGCCGAGATGGTCAAGAGTGAGGAGCAGATGGGCAAGGTGCGGTCAAAGCAGTTAGACGAGGCAGCGAGGAAGAAGGCGAGTGCAGATGCGCGGCGTCAGAGGGACCTGAAGAAGTTCGGCAAGGCGGTCCAGATTGCCAAGACGCAAGAGAGGGCGAAGGAGAAGCGAGATACGCTGGACAAGATCAACGTGCTGAAGAGAAGTAAGTATTGACACTGCGTGCACTGCTCACATACTGACATTTCTCGCAGAACGCCAAGGCGCCGAGCTCTCCGCCAACGAGGACAGCCTCTTTGACGTGGCGCTCGAAGATGCCGCCGAGACCGATCGCAATGACCGTGCCGCTCGCCGAAGCAAAGATAAAGATGGTCCAAACAGGAAGCGTCAAAAGAAGGATGAGAAGTTTGGATTCGGAGGCAAGAAGAGATTCAAGAAGAGCAATGACAAGGAGAGCACGAACGACATGAGAGGCTTTTCGGTGAGGAAGATGAAGGGAGGGAACAAGGCCAAGCGGCCTGGAAAGAGTCGAAGAGCCAACAAGTGAAGGGCACTCCCGTGATAACCGTGTAACACTAGTCGGGGCAGCATTTGGCATTTGAGCGTTCCAGCGGGCTGTGGGAAAACGAAAGAGCATGGCTTGACCAGTGCTGAGTTGTGTATTCGAACTATTCCTCCAACGAGACGTGGATTGGCGACGCAGTGTCCTGCGAGCAGTGTTCGCTGAGTGTGACGCTGGAGTCCGACGGTAGAGACGGGCCTGTTCTGTGCAAAAGTGCAAGCCGAGCGAATTGAACAAGCAGTGGACCGCTCTCGCGCGGAATTCCAGCTCGGACAGCACGAGTTTGAGAAGATTATGCGGATTGGTATGCAGCGCCAGGCGATGTGCCGTTCAGGTTGAACTTTATGGTCGGCTTCGACATCAGAGGTGGTCCCAGGGTCATCATGCTTGACCTGACTTCAATATGGCTTCGCCCGCACAAGCTAGCGCGTCGCTACTTGAAGTTGTCCCAGACCATCCGAGCAACCCGAGTCACCGCGGTCGGTCGTTTCTGAGGGCCGTAGAGTCGCTACGGAGCTGTCAGCAGGAGTTACAACCTGGGCTCATGACAACAACGTGCTCACCAGGTCCCCGATATCCCTTCTCTCCGCCACAACCGCATGCAATCCCTTCACGTACCCGACGAACACCCCCACTTCCTCATGGCTGTACCCATACAGCCTCACTGCCGCGTTAATCGCCTGATGAAAATCCGCCCACGCCTCTTTTTCACCTTCACTGCCCAGCTCGCATCCAAATGGTCCTCGCTGCTCCACGGCGTCCGAAACCACTTTCACCAGCTGCTTGCGGCTGTAGCTGAGGTCTTGGTCGCCGCCCTCGCTGATGAGCTCGATGAAGCGGAAGAAGAGGGGTGGTTTGAACGTCGGGTCGAGCACGGCGCGAGAGACGGGTGTGTGGATTTTGAGGACCCCGAAGATGGAATGGAGGTAGCGGCAGATGCTTCTGATGCGTTGTTGGACCCGGGCTTGGATGGCTTGCCTGGAGGTGAGGTGATCACAGGCGTCTTGGAGGATGGTGGTTTCGGCGCGGACGAAAGAGATGAGGTTTAGTGTTGTGTAGTCTCCGTCGAGAGTGGGCTGGACGGTGTCGCGGGAAGGCATCATGGTGATGATCGACTGGAGAGGGCGTCTGGGTTTTGACGGGTTCTTTGATTTGACAAGCGCACGGCGGTGGGGCGGTGTCGATGTCGTAGCAGGCGGTGTAGTTTTCATGGCAGACGGGTCGACGGCTGTGTTCGGGGAGACCATGACTTTCGCGAGATGGGTTTGAGCATGTTAGCAAAAGAGCACGAGGAGGCGTACTTGGGCAGGTCCCTCGTTGTTTTGGCTCAGCCGACCAAGGTCACTACAGGCTGTCGCATCCATTTTCACGAAGACTTCGCAGCGTTCACTGTGAATTGGCTCCTAGGCTGAGCCTTGAGCAGTCAGCAGTGCTTACCGTCAACAAACGGGTTTGTCATAGAAAGCGGTCTTTCGAAGATGGTACGCGTGGCGGGTTCATGCACAGGAAGATTTATGGCCAGTCAAGCCAAGATGCATGATTGCAAGACATGCAAGGCCGTGACACGAGACTGAGGATTTTGAAACAAGCGAGTCATCGAGGCTGAGCCACAATGCTATACGCTTTTTTCTGTCGCTGCTCGCATTGCGCGATAACCCTGTGCACTGGCGGCTCGATGCCAGCTATGAACGCTGACGGGTCTCTGCTATGCCTCGCCGACGATGTGCCTAGGCATGCGCATCCTGCATCAACTAGCCCTTTGCTCACAGCCGACTTTTGAGATTCACAAATCTCCAACATCCTGCTTGGCATAACATCCCTAGGCCAGCTCAATATCTGCTGGCGCCCTCGAGGTTTTGGTCGGAAAGGAGCTCAAGTCCGGCATCATGCGTATGATGGCTCTGAAGCCATCAGCGCGGATCTCCTGCTTCTGCGTATCACTCAGGCGCAGAGTTCCCTTTCGGCTCTGCTCAATCAAGGTGCTGCGGGCTCGGCTACCCATCACCGGCTCGTCCCTTGGAGTGAGCTCGCCATTACCGTAGTCTGCAGCATCCCCCCAGGCTCCACGCTCAAGGTCGCATGTGCTAGCAGCTCCCCGGTAGTCGGTCGTGCTTTTGGTGCTCCAGTGCGGACGAGTCGTCACTTTAACGTCCATGTCCCTGTTGGCTGCCGGCGTGGCATCACAGGGGTCTTCAAACACAGAGGAAACTTCAGCGTGCCTGGTATCGCTCGACTTAAGCCATGACTCTCTCAAAGCTAGACCAAGCACGGTAGAGACCTTTCGATCAACACTGTTGCCAATGATCTTGATTTGTTGCGCTGGCGATCCAATGATGACCTCGTCGTCAGGGAATCCCTGGGCACGTCTGGCCTCCATCACAGTGAGCATCCGATTCTGGCTCCAATGTAAACACTGTCCAGTATTGCCGTCGTGGACCTGCATAGCTGTTATTATGGTCGGGAACAGATGGTCTGGGAGGACGCGGGTGAACGTCTTCGAATTCAGCCTTCTTCGCGATTTGTTTAATCCTTGTATGTACTTCCATGTCTCGCTCCCAAGAGGCACACGATTAGCGTAATAGGCCTGTACAAGGCCTATGCCTTCTGGGCGGATTGGAGTGAGCGCTATACATGTTCGCAACTGTCTGCTGAGCTCACATGGCGTGCGATGATCTGGGAACTGAGTGCATAGCTGCACTTGCGCATCTGCGATGTCTGGGAGATCTCTTGTGGCCTGGCGTGGCCCTATATGCGCAAATGGCGGCTTAAAAACATTATTGTGTTTGCGCATACTAAAGGCGAGGCCGTTTGTCAAGCGACCAAGGGCCCGTCCTTTCATCTGCATACTAGGAGGGTGCTGATGAGTATACGGAGGCTCGAGGAACGGCTCGAGTCCTGGCGCAGAGGCGACAATGAAAAGACGAGAGCGTTGTTGAGAGCTGCCATGGGTCCATGCTTCCATAAGAAACTGTTGAACCTGATATCCCATAGCAACAAAGGCAGAGATGATCTGACAGAACACATTTTCGTCCTTGTTTTCGCCTCCAGGATAAGTCATTGCTACGACGTTTTCCACAATGCAGTACTTGGGACTGTATAGGTCCACAAATGAGACAACAGAAGCAATCATTGACGCATTTGCACGGGACTGCGTGCTCAGCTTGTTTCCCTGAAGCATGGAGAAGCCTGGACAGGGGCTTCCAGCGCTGATGAGGTCAACTTGTCCTGGTCCAGCTACAACAGCATCGTGCATCCCGCAAAGCGCCTTTGCGTGGTAATCGTTGACCGAACCTAGCCAAAATTTGACGTCTTCAGCGCTGCGACAGTTAGCACGATAGGTGTGCAGTGCTCGTTCAGCCCAATCAACAGCGTACTTGAATTCCACGGCTTCGCCATCTTCAAGACCCCGATCAAGGGAACCACCACCGCAGAAGATGCCCATGCCTCGAAGCTTCGCTGCTTTTGCCCTAACATGGCCCATTTCATCACTCTCGTTTTGCAATTCCGAGACGTCTTGTGGCTCCTGAAAATCCTGGTCCCGATCTTGCGGCGAAGGGCGCCTGATGAAAAAGCAGTCACCTGCGCCGTCTCGATCATATGGCGTGGGGATGCCACTCTTATGATCGCGGGCGTGGTGATCGACAAAGCGCACATGGCACTTCCTTACGATTCTTGATGGCGCCACACTGGTCACAAGGCCTGTTGAGCGCAACTCATTCAGGCGCGCATTCGGGTCTGTAGCAGTCGCTAGCTCCAGAAGACGAACAAGCACACGCTTAGAGCCTTCGTCGAAAGCGATGATCTGAGCAGGCTGGAGGGCGACGGCATCCTTGCCTGAGTCAGGAGTCTGTTGCATAAGCACAGTTTGGTTGACGCTGTAAGATTGTGCGCATTCTGTGTAGACTGGGGTCTTCTGACCACAGCCACATGAAAAATCGGACTGCTTCAATGAAACAAAGTCGTTGGTGTCCTCTTCGTGCACAGTTCGAAACTTCTGACGTACAAAGAGGCCAGGCGTAGCTGCAGGGTTCTTGACATACCATGCAACATTGACCTTCCCGATGACGTCTGATAAGGGCCTGTCGTCACAGTTGTCCGACAGGAAAAGCTCGTTCTTGAACAGATACGTCGCAGTCCCAATTGTAGTATCACGCGGGTCATAAAGCCAAATAATATGCAATTCTTTCCCAGGTGTATCATCCCGGACCTGTTGCACACAACCGTACCAGACCGCGGCTTTCGACTTCCATGGACCATTTGTGTCAGGACGTAATGCCACAACGTCGCCAGGTCGAATTTGGACGGGTTTGTGAGCGATGACATGGTCTGGACAAAATCCATCTCGAGTCCCAAGTGGCGTCAGACCCAACTCCAGCTTCCTGCGTGCCATCTGTCTGCTAATTTCTGGCTCAGGAATATGCATTGCCAGTTGGTCTGCAAAGTACATGTGCTTGAAGGAGTTATATGCGTAAGGTGTGACAACAGTGCACTTCTTCTCATGCTGCTGCCTTGGTATTGCTGCGAGCTGTAGCTCGTCCACCTCACCCCAAAGAGGCTGCCGCAAGAGATCCTTATTACTGTCAGGCAGTCCATAACACTCCTTCCAGAGAAAGCTGATGTTTGCGTTGATAGTGGCGCGAAAATCGCGACTGCCACATAGCAATGGCGCGTTGCGTAGCCATGTATGAAAGCCCTCTTTGCCTGCATATTTGTCCTGTAATTGTCTGTAGAAGGTAGAACGAAAATGCTGCAGACCAACATTCTCTGTATCCATGAGACAATCAACAAAATACCTTGTAAACTGGGCTAGCCATTGGAATGGATTGTAGAAGCGTGCATATTCCTGAGCTGGTCTGCCCAACTGGTACCAGATAGTAGGGTGATGTCGCTTCGCAAGCTGAGACTGAATGAACACACACCCATCGATTCCTGCCTCAACCTCGCCATAGTCGATTGACAGTGTGCTGAAAGGGACACCCTGGACGTGGCGACGCTCGCCATGACAAGAGAGGACGCCATCAAAGAGCAATTCTCCAGGACCTTTGTGGACTTGGAGTTGTTGCAGCCCAATCAACTCATTTGCGTGCGACCCACGGAGTGGCTTCCGTTTTGTTCCTTCCTCTCGCGAATCCTCCTCCCCCTCCACTGTCTGGGGCTCTGAATTTGTCCGGTAAATAGCAAAGTCTTCCAAGTGGACAAAGACGTATTCGGTCTCATCATGTGCGTCGGCGTGTCTAGCGTTGTGCGCTGCTTGAAGTAATGAAGGCAAAGCCTCGCGCTCGGCAACTGGCGCAGATGGTACGTCCGTATGCATCGGCAGGTATTGAGACCGAGGGTAGGCCGGACCAGGTACAGTGACGTGGGTCACTCGTCGTCGTCCTCTCATCAAGACCTGCTCGTTGCGCGCTGGAGCGGTACAGGGCCTTGTCGCCGGCTGTTCGTCGAGCGAGGTAGGATCCGTATCCGCATCTTCGAGATTGGACCTGCCGTTGCTACCACCGCCGCTGCCGCTTCGATGGACACGACGGCGCTTCCGGGGGCCAATGCCAGTGTCGCTACTTTCGCTGCTCGAATAGTGATACACATCCACAAGCGAGCGCGAGTCCGCCATGATTATTGGACTCGCAACTCGCTTGGCTTGAGTTGTGATGCATCCAAGGTAGGTCTCCAAGACAGTTAGAAATAGGTTCTCGGTATGATTACATGTATTAATGGTACAATTCAGTGCGAGAAGTGAGTGAAGTGAAGATGGCGGGGCAGGGGGGAAGGAGTCCGAAAGAGACCTAGGAATAAAATGACAATAATAACATGAAATACATGTAACCATTGACCAGCAAGGCAGAGCCTGTTCACATGGTTCACATGATCAGATTCGATCGCAGACTCCATCTATCATCGCTTTTGTTCATAATATTGGTCAAACACCATTGTTGACAGTCACCATTGGGCTGGAAAAGGCCAATTACAGTCAACGCGAACATTATGAGGAGTCACAGTCAAAAGTTGGGTGGCTTGCGAGCCCTAGTGATTTCATATAGTCAACCAATCGATCACATAGTTGACTACTTGATCGTGACTGCTAGACCGTCACGCGCTTGACACATAATGAGCCGCGAATCTGAGCCGTAAAGAGGTTGATCAAGCAGTCGAGAGTGACGTTACGAAGTTGACAGTGTCATTAAGCCGTCAACCGCTGTCAACCAGTCAACCTGTCGATTTGCTGATGCCCAGACCAGTCTCACTCTGTATAGAGGTCAGCTCGCCTGTCGGCATACCAGAAGGCCAAGCGCCCTCACAGCTATTCCCTTGGACTGTACCTGGCTAATGGCTTCTGACGGATCGCCCTCATTTTGCTTTCAGCATGAGTCGACGTGATGCGAAAGCTCTGTGCTGCCTTCGTATCCCCGGTTCTCCAGTCCCATGCCCCCCTCACCCGTCAAACAACCTTCGCAACTTTCCTCGCCTCCCTCACCCCCATCTCTTGATCCAGAAACTCCCTCCAGCTCACCGGCACCATCGCATTGCCCGTGACCTCACTCCACGCCAGGACGACGCCCAACTCATTCCGCGCCGTCGAGCAGAAATAACTCCGCTCGTCGCCCAGACTGACCACCACCGCCCTCACCACGTCGCCCACCCGCAAGCACTCCGCCATCTTGACTTTGTCCACCTCCGTCGCTCGAATGTCCTGTAAGCGGATGATGGCGGGGAAGGGATCATGGCAGACCGTCTCCCCTCTTTCGCCGAGCGCCAGGATGGAGAGGTTTGCTTGACGGGCGTTGGTGCGCGTGATCTTGCCGAGGACGATGGTGCCGACATCCGGGATCAGTTGGTCGCCGAGAGGGCGGGAGACGGTGGCGGTGGGGAGCTTGTTGGCTTTGGAGGTGGACGGGGTCGAAGTCAGGACACCGGCGAGGCTGGAGACGAGCGAGGGCCCGTGGATGTGAGTGCCTGTGCCTACATTGTTTGCGCTCGTGGGGCCGAGAATCTTGCCTGGTAGAGCTATCGTGCCCATGATGTGCGTTGTTCGTATCCTCTCTGCCCAGTCATCCAAGCTCATGTGTGTACTTGCGGACTTCACGTGAGCGGCGGCATCGGATAATCATGTCGCCGCGGCATGTGATATCGAGGTGCTGCAGGTCGGATGCAGGCAGGTGTAGTCAGGCTGTTCGAGGACATCCAATAGCGAAACACGATACGCTGACGATACGCATTACACACTGGTATGTACAGATACTGGTGCTGAGAACTCTAGTCGCCGTGTCTCAACCACACATTGCCGTCCCAATCTCGAATCCCAATCGCCTCACAGCTTCTCCAGCAACGCCGTCCCATGCAGGATATAGCTTATGCTATGTCAAAGAGCAGCCACATACACACATGTTCCCCATATTCTGCTCAGCACGCGCACCCTTGGTTCTGCTCGCCGATGTTGATGGGTATCGTCTCGGGAAAGTCAGGGTTAAAGTCCTGACTCTCCTCTTGCGCAAGCGCATTTCGCGCAATCACTGTTCCACTGTCAGCATAATCGTTACCTCATTCAATAGCTCTTCGCTCACCCTCAAATGCCTGCTCGACGTTGCTACCCTCCTTCGCACTGGTCTCGAAGTATGGAATGCCACCCTTGGCCTGACAAAACGCCTGCGCCCTCTTCGCACTGATCACCCGCTTGTCCTCACCCACATCCACCTTGTTCCCCAAGACCACAAACGGAAAGCTCTCTGGGTCCATGGGGCTTGCCTGGATCAGGAATTCATCTCGCCAACTGTCTAGGGTGTCAAAGCTCTTGCTGTTGTTCACGTCATATACCAAAACACAGCAGTCGGCGCCTCGGTAGAATGCAACACCCAACGACTGGAATCGCTCCTGGCCGGCGGTGTCCCAGAGTTGCATAGTCACCAGCCGATCATCCACGAGGACTTCCTTGGTGAGGAAGTCGGCGCCGATGGTGGCTTTGTAGGAGGCGCTGAATTTCTTGTTGACATATTGGTTCATGAGTGAGGTTTTGCCGACACCGCTGTCGCCGAGGATGATGACTTTGAGTAGGATTTTCTTTCGTGAAGCCATTGTTTACTGTGTTGTTGGTGGTGGTGGTGGTGGTGGTGGGGTGGTTGCTGGGCAAGGTCTGCACTTCGGCGCAAGCTGGAACGCTGCGATCGCTGGGCCGCGTGCTGCAGTCAGTCTGCGATTCCGATCGTCAAGATTTTGCCCGTCTGTTCGCGCGAGCGGGATAGAGATGGCTGAACTGTTTGGATTGTGTTGATGGTCACGACGCGACGGTTTGGTGAAGCTGAGGTATGACAGCAGGCACGAGCCACTCGAACCGCCACAGCCACATGACCAGTGCGGGTGTGGCTGTGGCTCGGTGGCTCGGTGGCTCCCGTCCTGTTGTCCCGCGGCGCCCTCGCCAAGACATGATCGTCACCATGGCCTCGACTGATCAACGCGTTCAACTACATACATGTAGGAGGTATCGCTATGGTGCGAACATCGGGACTCTAGGAGATTCCAGTCCCCGAAATGTCTTCATGTCATCCGACAGCGACCAGGACGAATATCAAATACCGAATGTGCCACCTACCTAACCCGTGCAGCAGCCAGACTACTACTGCCCAGCTTTCAGTACGGCATACGAGTACGAGTACTCACTGGCATCGTGAGACTGCCCCTAGTTGTGGCCTGATCACCTGACTCGGGATCCTGCCTTGCTAGAGACTCCCTGAGCATTACATGCACGAGGACAGGTATGACGGGAAATTTCATCGTCGCCAGGACCGTCGCATGCGTGAGCCTCAACCTCAGCAGATGACTTCTTCTTGCTTGCTGGTGAGGCAGAAGTAGGTACGTGCCCGAGGCTGATCCAGCGGTCCCGTACCACCGAAATGCCTGATACTTCTCCCACATGACCATCTCACGCAACCCCAGGAATGAAAATGCCACGTCGGCAACTGCCTACATGTCAATGATGTGTTACTACCTCAGCTCTCCCATCATGACCTGAGCTTATGGACGAAAGGCGTGATGAGACAGATGAGACAGAGGGTTTAGGGCATGTCTTGCAAACAAGCCGGCACCTGCCTGGATTCGCCAGCCATTCTATTCCAGATTGAGCAGCCCTTCACGGGGACATGGTGCAAGGACCTGCCTTGTGCCGCCATCGAGCACGTCAACGGAGAACCTGATGATCAAGATTGCGGACAAGCGCAGTCCCCAAAGACACCTGCCTTAATATCGTTCGACAGCGACGCACGGACTCGATCGATGCGTATCGCAAAGCCTCACCGTCGACCAATCATCGTTCAGAGAACCGGAGATTTACACACAGGGACTCAGGCACCCTGCGGAAATCATAGGCTCTGCTTGTACCCCCCACTGGCTGTGAAACAGATTTGCCGGGGGTACCAACACCCTCGAACACCAACGTAATACTCTATGCGGCCAAGGTGCGCTCGTTGCGCTTGCGCAGAGCCCTCCTGGGTGCCGAGGCGATACTTACATGTCCTGTGCATGTGCCTAGCACCCAACACTCGGACCGCGCCGGCTCATTCGGACTACGCCGGCTCATTCGTGGGGTAGACTACTCTTTCAGATCGTGTTCCACATATAGACCTCCTGCTAGGCTGACAGAACATCTATCCGAAACTGGATCTCCGTGCACAGCGGATACTGGGGTACATCCACCGTCTGTCCCAGCAAGGAACGGCCACTGCGACCACTCTGCTTACATGGATACATTCGTGCCCCAGCATCATGCTCGAGCGTTCCTGGCCCCATCTTCCACGCAGTCCTGTCAGACAAGCGATACAAACGTATTGGTATCGGACTGATCGGTCGCGTCATGAATGTCATGACTGTCGACAGGCCATGGGGTCCATGCTAGCATTCACTGGGCATCCGTGTCTAGCCATTCTATGTGAGAGAACCTGTCTGGGTTGTGCTGTCACCCTGAGCCAACTTGCAGGCGTCGGATACTGCTGCAAGAGACCGCTCCAGTATATCAAGACCTCCTTCCTGTTGATGGTTGTTCGTCTCAAATCCACTTCTCGGGATCGCATTGAGAGTTACTGACATCGTTCCTTTCCGACAACATGCAATTCAAGACTCTGCTGTCGGCCGCTCTGGTCGTAGCAAGTACCGTTGCTCAAGAAACTTATGGTGGTGGTCATGTTGGTGGTGGCCTTGCCGATCTGCTCAGCAGCCAGCCAGATCTCAGCACTCTGGCAGGTCTGATCAGCGGCTTTCCAGACCTGGTCAAGACTCTCAACGAGGCCAAGGACATCACCATCTTCGCGCCATCAAACAAAGCTTTCGAGGCGCTCGACAGCACTGGAAAGCTCGCGGAACTGACCAAGGACAAGGAGTTGGTCGAGGCATTGCTCACCTATCACGTGGTGCACGGCGTGTTCGAAGCGAAGGATTTCAAAGCGACACCGCAGTTTCCACACACGTTTCTCGCCGACAAACCCTCGTACACTAACGTGACTGCGGGACAAGTTGTCGAGTTGCAGCTCAAGGCCGGCGCGGCCGTTGTCATTTCGGGTGGACAGAGGGTGGCCAAGGTCACTCAAGCGGTACGCACTGAGCGTCTTCGACTGGTATAGCCCCCCTTCTCACACATCGTCTAGGACATCAAATTCGGCGGCGGCGTCATCCACGTCGTCGGCTCGGTGCTCAGCATCCCGCCCAAGCCGTCCATCGCCCTAGCCCACGCCAACCTCCAGTCGCTTCTCGAGTCACTCAAAGCAACCGGCCTCACGGAGACCATCGACGAAGGCACCGACCTGACCATCTTCGCCCCCGACAACGCTGCCTTCAGAGACCTCGGCACCTCCCTCAATGGCTTGTCGAAGGATGAAATCGCCAACATGCTCAAATACCACGTCATCGTCGGCAAAATCGTCTACTCCTCCGACCTCGTCAACGCCTCCTTCCCCACCCTCCAGGGCGCGTCCGTCACCATCACCACGACTGGAGGAAAAGTCTACGTCAACGCCGCTGAAGTCGTGATCCCTGACCTCCTGGTTTCCAACGGCGTCGCGCACGCGATCAGTAGCGTGCTCGACCCAAAGAATCCCGTGAGTGCCTCTCATCCATCTGCCACCGCGCTAGCCTTGACTAACTCCTGCTCTGCAGGGAGCCCCACCGTGCCCACCGGAGATCAAGGCCAGGCGACGCCGCGGCGCGTGAACGCGAGCTTGACGGCGACGATCTACTCCCGCGGTGGGGAGTGCGAAGATCACCTCGAACGATAGGGATCGAATATACACAGGTGGCGCGGCGCGAGCTCCAGCATTAATTCTGCGGTGGATGCCGCGGCGCTACTGGGTGGTGCTGCGTGGGTCACGGACTTCCATTCTCCACATGTTGTAACGAGTCTGGCAGCATTCTGGCTTCGGAGCTCATGCGACAAGTGATACATGTACTAGGGTTCGTATGTCAACGAAATGGCGATGTGTGCGTCACGTCTACATCTACTTCTGCTGCGCAAGAGAAGCGTCAATTCTTCTCCGTGTCGGAATTCTCGAATGACCATTTGTCTGAACAGTCCGACGTGTGAAGGGTGGGATGATATGGCCGAGGTACCTGCACTCTCCTGTCGCGAAGATTGCAGCACGACAAAGATGACCGGCAATACTTCCACCAGAGAACAAATACGGGTACGACAATATGGTACCAATTATTACACATGTGTCAGATTGACATGCGAGATAGACCGCGCGGTAGGCCGACACGGCGCCTGATTGCTAAGATCGAGATTGAGAAATCTGCAAGAGATTGCAAGCTTTGTCATCGTGCGTCAAGCCGATGCACTGCGTGCGCACTGGCCATCGAGGCGAGCAGAGCAGACAGCCATGCAGCGTCGTGGACATCGGTTGAGGAGGACGAGACCATCATCGACAAAGGTCGGTCAGTTGCTCTGAGATAGGTAACCTTGTAAAAGGTACCGCGCTAATGCTTCAATGCTCCTCGGCTCATGCCATCCGTCATGGTCACCGGGCTCCCGCAGACTGTTGAGGGTCAAACGATCGCCCCGAAACCCTCTCAAACCGCCACAACAAATGCGACAAGAACTGCCGCCACCGCCGTCAGCGCCGTCACTCTTGCAGCCGCAGCGGAAGAAGACAGCGCATGCTTCGAGTCAAGCGCCCGCATACCATCGAAGGAGTTCATGCGGGGGCTGCAATAGACGAGCGGCGCACCACCCGAAGGCTCGTCCCAATGACGGAGATAGGCCTCGATGTCGTTGACAGAGTCGGGGCTCGCGAGGCGCCTGGGCTCGCAGTACGAGAAGCAGCCGTTCTTCTGGTGGTAGGTATCTGGCTTGCAGAGATCTGCCGGGCATCCATGTGTTAGAAGGGCCGTCTGTCACGGACGGGGAGACGGCCACAGACCTGTTTGGGCGTTCGGGTCGAAGCCGGCTGGCCAGTTGACGCCGCAGATCCAGAGCTCGTGGTTCAGCTCCGGTTCGTCGGCGCCTTTGGGCTTGTCGTCCTGGCTCGGCTCGAGTCGCCAGTCGCAGTTTGCTGGGCCGGGCGGGTTAATGGGCGATCTGGGTGTCTATGGGGTCGGGGGAGCGGCCTGACAGATGTTTCGGTGGACGGGTCTGATGACTGGTACGAAAGTCTGGTTGAGGGAGCCGGGAGAGACGTTATGAGGATCAATAGGGTAGTCCATGATTGTTCACTGCTGTGTGGAGTCCTGCGATGGATGGGAAGAATGGTATTGCGACTGAAAGGGTCCCACTGTCGATGTGGTTGTTGGCCGACGGCAGGAAGTGCGCTGTTGAGGCTTGCAGCGAAAGAGGCGATGTTGGGATGGCTCCTTAGTACATGGAGTAAGTGCTTGCCTGAGGTGCCTACCTTACCTTAGGTTAGAAGCGCAACGGCAGCAAAGCCATCTGGTAAGAGCCTGAGTGGCGATTGAGCCCATGGGAAGCACGCCTCGTTGGGGCGATTGAAGGCAAGGAGCGCGCCGCCATTGAGATGTCTAGGATGGGTAATACCTTAATCACGAATTGCGGTGGACTTCAGGGACTTCCTTAGTAATGCGAGGTTGCCTCTCGTCTCCCTATCCAATGTGTCACATGTGCTTTCTACCATCGACTTGCTAAGGTAAGGTACTATTCCCGCATGGCCGTGGGGAGGCCGCATTCATCATGGGAATTGGGGATGGAGAGGTTCATGACTCGGGGCTCCCACCTATACCGTAGACATCATGACTCAGCACCTCGGAGCGGATCAGCCTATCCCCGACGCATGTGACATCACAGCAGTCGCACCTTGAAGAAGAAGCAGTCTTTACGATAAATCTGTTCACGCCGTCAACGATGCGAGAATGAACGGGCGGCTGCAAAGGCCGGCGGCGCAGCTCACCCGAGCGCGTCTCACCCATCATGTCGCGCGTCCCCTCGCTGGCGCAGGCCGACACATGTCCCAGGCGGCATATACCCGCACCTCCACCGTCCTCCGCTCCGCCGCACGATGGCCCTGGCGACGGCGACCCTGGCCCTTTGGCAGCAACGCCATCCACAACCTCCCCGCCGTCCGACATGCCTCCTTCGCCCGCGTCATTCCCAAGTTGGCCATGAAGCTGGCCCGCATCCCCGCCATGTTCGGCGCCGCCATGCTGGGCGGACTGGCCTACTTGCAGTACCAGGCGGGCAAGGCAGGCACCTGGGCCATGGACGTCTTCGGCCAGGCACGCGACACCGCCACGGGCGCGGCGACGGGCATCTTCGAGGGCGCCGGCGACCTGTTCGCGCAGATGGGCCGGGGCTGGGACAAGACCAAGGAAGACGTGAGTGAGAGCGTGGGGGGCATTCAGATACCGCAGTGGATGAGAGACATCTATGAAGGACAGGCGGGCAAGAAAGGAGGTGAGGGTGCAAGTGGCGGGCCCAACCAGCCCAAGCAGAGCAATATAGGCGGCGTCGGAGCAGGTGCTGCCACCGTCGGAGCTTTCGCGCTGGACGCCGACGGCGAGGAAGACACACGTGACCCAGACACCGCCGCCAGAGACGACCAGATGATGCTGCTCACCCGGAAGATGATCGAGATTCGCTCGCTACTGCAGACCGTCGGTCAATCCGAGACCTTGACCCTGCCGTCCATCGTGGTGATTGGTTCGCAGTCATCAGGCAAGAGTTCGGTCATGGAAGCCATCGTTGGCCACGAGTTCTTGCCCAAAGGATCCAACATGGTCACGAGACGGCCCATCGAGCTGACTCTAGTCAACACTCCCAAAGCCAGCGCAGAGTATGGCGAGTTTCCCGCACTCGGTCTTGGCAGGATCACAGACTTTAGCCAGATCCAAAGGACCCTGACCGATCTCAATCTGGCCGTGCCGGAGAAGGAGTGCGTGTCCGATGACCCTATCCAACTGCGGATCCACTCACCAAATGTGCCCGATCTCAGTCTCATCGATCTGCCAGGATACATCCAAATCGAGGCTTTTGACCAACCGACAGAGCTCAAGACCAAGATCCAAGAGCTATGCGACAAGTACATCCAGCCACCCAACGTCATACTTGCCATATCGGCAGCAGACGTCGACCTGGCCAACTCGACAGCTTTGCGTGCGTCACGAAGAGTTGATCCCCGTGGCGAGCGAACCATTGGCGTCGTGACCAAGATGGATCTAGTAGACCCCGTAAGAGGCGCGCAGATCCTCTCTGATCGAAACTACCCTCTGCGCTTGGGCTATGTTGGCGTAGTCAGTAGAGTACCACAGGAGTCCAAGTCGCTCTTCTCCCGCGGCTCGTCCAATATCATGAACGCCATCACAAGAAATGAATCGGCATACTTCAACTCCCATCCCGAGGCCTTTGGTCCAAACAGCCAGATCACGACAGGCACCCCAAACCTCCGGAAGAAGCTGATGCATGTACTTGAGGCGACCATGTCAGCCTCGCTCGCGACCACCAGCGAGGCCATTCAGCATGAGCTTGCGGAGGCCACTTATGAGTTCAAGGTTCAGTACAATGAACGCCCGCTTAGTGCGGAGTCGTACCTGGCCGAGAGCTTGGACGCTTTCAAGCATGCCTTCAAGGGCTTCTCAGATCAATTCGGCAGGAAGGAGGTTCGTGAGATCGTGAAGCATGAGCTCGATCAGCAGGTCCTGAATCTGCTGGCGCAGCGGTACTGGAATAGACCCGTCGACAGTCTACGGCCTGTCGACCAGATCGGTGAGACGGTGCAAGATTCACTGGAACATCTTCCCAAAGCAGACCCGGAGAACCCGATCTGGCATCTCAAGCTTGACGCCAGCACCTCGACGCTCACCAAACTTGGCATCGGTCGCCTGGCGACTGCCGTGACAGCGCAAGCCCTCCAAGAAAGCGTGCAGAGCCTCATCCAGAACAGCACCTTCTCCTCCCATCCCTTCGCCATCCAAGCCATCACCCAGGCCTCCCAGAACATCCTCGGCGACCTATCCTACGATACCTCGGACGAGCTCGAAATATGCATCAAGCCCTACAAATACCGGGTTGAGGTCAGCGACCAAGAGTGGCGGCGTGGTCGTGACAACATTGCGGTAGTCCTTCGAAGTGAACTCAAAGATTGCGAGACGGCCAACAAGGCGCTGGAAGAGCAAATCGGGGGTCGTCGGAAAGCCAAAGATGTCGTCAGCTTTATCGACCGCGTGCGGAGGGGTGATGTTGTTCTCGAAGGCGATGGAGTAGGCGGTGCTGGGGGCTTCTCTGCCGCTTTGCTCGAAAAGGGACGACAAGCACTTTTCCTGCGTGACCGCGCAGATATCCTGCGAATGCGCCTGGCAGCCATCAAGAGCCGACAGTGCGCCAATCCGGCAAACAAGTATTATTGCCCAGAAGTCTTCCTCGATGCTGTCGCAGAGAAATTGACATCGACTGCGGACCTGTTCCTGGATGCGGAGTTGCTGTCAAAATTTTATTATCAATTCCCTCGTGCTCTGGAACGGCATTTCAGGGATTTAGACGAGAGCACCATCGAACGCTTCGCACGTGAAGATCCGAAGATTCGGAGACATCTTGATGTTGTGAAGAGGAAGGAGCTGTTGGAACATGTGCTCAAGGAAATGGAGTCTTTGAGACAGCTAGAGGCGAGAGAGAAACGGAACTCGAGCCGCGGGACGCAAACGGAAGAGGCTGGGCGAGGGAGGAACAGGAAGGGCTGGGGTCTCTTCTAGAGAATTGAGCAATGGTTCGTGGGAATTGTCGTCGAATGCAAGGCGTTGGGGCTGGGTTATGGGATCGACTGCTGAGATATCCAGTGAAAGGTTTAGTATGTGAGTGCTGCTTGATGTTCAGATGTGCATACTCCCGCTCAATTGACTACAATGCGTGTTCAGCGGCGGTGACGAAACACTCGGCACATGCCTCTCGAAGATGATCTCCATATCACCATCGCCCGGCTCTGCGCGGCACATGGCAGAGCGGGGAGCGTCGATCCCCTTCAAGATGCGAATCCGTTTGTGCGCTTGTGCAATGCTCTTTTGGTCGGCAAGCATGTGGGAAGCAGACAATGCGCCGACGTTGTTATAGACCAGGCTGATCCCAAGCAGACGGGAAGCAGGTGCTTTGACATGCTCGTCACGCCCCTTCCGCCTTTTTCCCCAATTCTGCCGCCCATGTCTGTCTACCTGCTGATCTGGGCCCTGCAGATCTCAACCCTCCCTCCCTCCCGTGCAATCACAAGTTCCCCGACGATATAACCACAAGGTTTTTCACGATATACTGGCTCCCCTGGCTGCCCACAAGCTGGCTGCGGACATTATTCACACCTCGCATGCGCGTGCGTGGTAGAGGGGAGGCAGCCAATGAGGTGGTGGAGGCCCTCTGGCACATGTGGGAGTCGCACGGGCCTATGTTGCTGCGGTGATGGTGGTGGCGGTGAGGGGTTGGGTATAAGTTGGGGGGGGTTTCTCTTGGATGGTGGACTTCTTTTTTACTACATCCACACACCAAGAACTCCGACAAGCGACTCCACTCCGAAGAGCTTACAGCTTCCAAGACTCCTCGAGCTACAAGAAACACTCTCAAAGCCCTTCAACACACGACAGCTCCAGAACGAGCACCACCTTCGAGTCTCCTCAGAACTTGATCGCTTGCCCGAACCAACACCTCCTACCACACCACTCCTTCTAAGCAACTTTCCAACATGCCTCTCACCGGTGCCGGCGGCCGCGTCTTCTGCGACGACACCTACTACCGTGTCGCGGGCGAGGAGTTCGCCGACCAGCACGCCGCCCGCGCCAAGGCCTTCTGGGAGGAGAGCGACCGCGCCCACGGGCCGCACCACATCCCGGGCGTGAACGTCAACGATGGCGTTCAGTCCTATGCCCGTCCGGGTGTCAACCCGGCCTGCCGTGCGCCGTTTACGCGGCCCCTTCCTGCTGCGCCGGCGCCTCAGCAGCAGCCGCAGCAGTCCCAGCAGTCCCAGCCGCAGCAATCCCAGCGCGATCCTTACGCTGGATATGGAGGGTATGGAGGCCGCATGGGTGGTGGGTATGGAGGAGGCTATGGAGGAGGCTATGATGGGTACGGCGGTGGGTATGGCGGTTATGGTTGCGGTTATGGGGGCTACGGGGGCTACGGAGGGTACGGAGGGTACGGAGGGTACGGCGGCTACTATGGCCGCAGAACCGGCAGGATGAACTCGGCCAGCAACGAGGCGCCCCTGACGAACGGCACGGCTGGTATGTCTCTATCCTCTCTCCTTGCTCAAAACCATGACTGATTCAGAACAGGCGAAGACCTCGCGCGTGCCTCAACCCACCGTGCGCGCTCTAGCTCCCGCTTTAGGCACGCAGAGCCCAATACCCGCACTCCACCGACCAGTGGCATGCCAGACCTCTTCGGCGTCCCGGAGCCCCGTTCGGGTGGCGGCCTTCACCGCCCGCGGGAGTCCAGCCAGACTCGCCCGCGCTCCAGCTCCCAGAGCCGTGCTGTCTCTGGACGTGACGCCCTCAGCGTGACTGTCGAGGGTAGCGGTAAATAACCCTCCCTCCGACCTTTCCTCCATACAGGATGCTAACCATATCGCAGGCCGTCGTCGTCGGTCGTCCTCTACCTCTCGCTCGGGCACCTCCGGCTCGACTATCAACTACCCGGTCATCTTTGGTGACGAGCACTTACCACGCGGCTCCGTCGCCCTTCGGGAGAGCAGCCGCCGCCAGGGTGTTTACAACGGCTTCTAAAGCCGCCTGTAAACCATTCTGGCATCATCGTAAGTCCTTCAGCTCAACCTGCCCCTGCATATGCCTTGACTGACTATATGCCTTCCAGTCTCTACTGCGGCAGCTACCATCGGCTCTGGCGATTCTGCTGGGTGAAAGTAGCTCATAAATCATATTCTGAGACAGTCAGGCGACTCGCTCAGGCGGATAATTAGGTGTGAAATGGCCTAAGTATCATGGCATTCTGGCCCGGCGTTGAGTTTTATGCGTTTTTTTAATGTTTTCCAAGGCATTGGCGTTGAGCTGATGTACTCCGTACATAACAATCATGAACTCGTTTTCCAGATTGCCGTTCATCATGTCCCAATGCTACCGCGCACACTATTGTACGTCCTGCTACTCCGCCAAGTATCCCGCCGTACTCTCTGCTTGTGCCCGAAGATAA
This sequence comes from Teratosphaeria pseudoeucalypti, assembly GCA_013403795.1. Taxonomy (NCBI): domain Eukaryota; kingdom Fungi; phylum Ascomycota; class Dothideomycetes; order Mycosphaerellales; family Teratosphaeriaceae; genus Teratosphaeria; species Teratosphaeria pseudoeucalypti. The sequence goes on from JABBMZ010000095.1 coordinate 35,525, forward strand.
TGAAATAAACAGGATGACCCGCTACATGTATTTCGTACGGCCTGACTCTGGCACTTCGCCTATCAGTCGAGACAATGGATCTCCACACGCAGCTCACGAATCCGATGCGGACATACCCGTCACGACATCAATACTCTACACAAAGCACGCTTCCCATCCGATCCTTTCAGGCAGTCCAAAGCAACAAAGCCTCACGCCTGGTCATGCCTGTCTCATCACACAGACGACGTTCGCTTCCGTCGACATGTACAACCTCAGCATGCCTGCAGCGACTGTTACACTCCTAATGATCCAGATCACTCGCACGCAGAGCCCAACCTTTCTTTCCAGACGTCTCTGGCGTTTGAACGTCACAACTTCCTCACCCAATGTCCGACCAGTCTCCACAAAGAGCCGGACACCAAGGACCGGCCCTAGTCGAACGACCCGTCCACCTCTCCCAGACTCGCCTGTAAACGATGCACGCACAGCATCGCTCGAGCCGGTCTCAAATCAAACGAAGCGAACGGCTTCCACTACCAGCCCTGCCCGGAGCAAAGCAGTCATTCCTATCGGGCCAGCGCCACAGGACTCGTTCTGCTGGGAGCAGTCCAAGATCCTCGTCCTGCGGTCCATCCTGTACCGCACCACGAAAACCCTGGTGCGCTGCGATCCCGAGCACCGCAGGACAAGCAGGGGCCTGGTGATGAAGACTCTTCCAGCAGAGTTGATCGAGCTAGATGAGGTGACGCTCAAACTGGTGTTGCTTATGCCTTTTATGGCTGTCGTGGGAGGTCTCGGATGGATTGTCGTGGCTCGGGTACTTCGATCTCCTGTGGTGAGGACCGCTTCGGATGTGGCGCTAGAGAGCTACGTCGGCCAGTTCTGGGATTAGATTTGGTTAGTGGCATGTTCGTGAGCATTGTACGAGTGGATGAGGGAGATTTCGGCGGGAGCAGTCAAAGCCACCAGGTTGCGCTGATGACACAACAAACTCAAAGAGGTTCAGAGGTGCCAATGCTTGGGCCTAGGGACGAACTCAGGGTTTGATGCGGCCGCAGGCTGAAATAGCTGGACAGAATAGTCGAAAAGTCGAGCACCCGTCCAAACCACAAATTTATTTAAACGCGACACCTCTGTCGTAGTGTGTTGAACCAAAACATTCCATCGTGAGGCGCCGCTTGATACTACCGAACAAGCAGCTACTTCTTCACTTCCTGCCCATACCCACCCTTGCCCTCATGACTAGCATACGTCTTACCCTCAGCCGCTTGCCCTCGCCTAGGCCCACGCTCCTCCAAGTCCTCTCTCAGCCACTGCAGCACCAGCTGCCCAAGTCTACTGTTGCCCTCGACACCTCCGTCACCAGCATTCGGCACCTCAAAAGACCCCATCTCGCCCCACTTCTTCACCTTGCCGAGGGACATGTGCACCAGATGGGTCGGCCAGGCGGCCAGATTATCGAGGATATGCGTGGCATACACGATCGTGCAAGCGCGACTCTCCGTCTCCCGTTTCAGGAAAGACAGGAAATTGTGCCGGCTGAGCAGATCCAGGTCGACGGTGATCTCATCCAGCAGCAGCACCTTCCAGGGCCTCAGCAAGCCCATGCAGAGCTGCACCCGTCTCCGCTCGCCGTCCGACACGGCGTGCAGATGCCAGCTCGGGTCCACGTCCAGGATGCTGATCAGTTCGTCCCGGCGTCCGGGGTAATGGTCGCCCCCGACGGACTTCAGCAGCTCGGGCACGGCCATGTCGGTGCGGACGATGGGGTTCAGGACCCATTCGAGGCCGAGGTAGGTCACGCCCTCGAGGCCGGTCGAGAAGGGATCGATGCCGCCGATGTCGACGGTGCCGCTGGGGGCCATGCGTTTGCCGGACAGCAGGCGGAGGAGGGTCGTCTTGCCCGCGCCATTTGCTCTGAGGATTTAGCTGTGGTCCATCGGTAGGGTGCGGGCAGGACTTACCGCCTATGAGGAGTGTTCGGGAACCGGCCGGGAGGTCGAGAGAGATATTTTGCAGACCTTTGGATCCGTCCGGGAAGGCGAAGGTGAGGTCCTTGACACCGACTGTTGGGGAAGACATGTTGATCTCGGGAGAGGTTGCGGGGGATTCAAATTGGGTCTATCGATGTCCTGGGTACATGTACAATAATACATGTAATAATGTGCATAGAGGATGTACATGTAGAGCTCAACTTGCATGACGTGATGACCTCTCCAGACCCGATTCGGCGGCAGAAGTCCAGTGCATAACGCCGTGCACAATCATGTGCATAACAAGCACAACAGCAGCTTCTTGGCAATGTATAGATACTTCAACCCATAACTACATATACATCTTCACAGTATCCTTAGACTCTCTCTTGATTGTTGTCATAGGAAATCAACAAAGACAACGCAAATCTGCTCATCAGCCTTTCGCGGCTTGCAAACATGTACAAGTCATCGAGACTCTGCCAACGTCGACGAGGGCCACTTACACATCGATATCACATTATATCGATACATCGAAGCCGATGGATTGCGCGGCGCATCTGGCAAGTTCCGACAGGCTGCTTGAGTTCAACAGATCGAAGATGTTCAGTCGGACCTTCAAGTGGCGAGACATCCATGTATGGAGCTCGCCCACGGACAACGAGTCATAGCCGTATTCCACCAGCGACATGTCCGGCCGGATCTCCTCCCGCGCCACGCCCACTCGCTGGACGCATCGGTCGATCAGAGCCTCGAGGATCACCGCGGATGCCTCGTGTCCGCTTTGCGCCGCGGCGATCCGAGAGGCGAAACTGGCGCTGTTGGTGTCCAGCACACCGTCACCCACATCGGCAGCGTGGGTGACTCCAGCGTCGTCGGATTCGAGTTCATCGAACTTGGCGTCCGACAGATAGCCGGTGTTCCCAACGGCGTTCTTACTCCAAGGGATCCCCGTTGGCAGTGCAGCATCCAGGGCACCGCAATCACGCATCTGGTCGTCCATGACCACTGCCAGGAGCTCATGGAGATCTTTTTCTGACAGCGTCGCATTCTCCCAGCCTCTCAGACCTGCAGATTCTGACACCTTCCCCTCGGCCACGACCCCGACCTCGCCCATGATGCCCAGGTTGATCGACGTCGCTTTGAGACCTTGCTCCCGCCGCACCTCAGCGAGGCTGTCTTGGTATGCGCAGGCGGCACCGTAATTGGACTGTCCCACATTTCCGATCAAGGCGATGAAGGAGCTCAGGATGACGAAGAAGTCCAGATCCCTCGGCATCAGCGTGTGCAGATTCCAGGTGCCTTGCACTTTTGGCCACAGCGACTGCTTCCACTGGTCTACATTCATGCCGCCGAAGAGCGTGTCGTGTAGAGCCATGGCACATTGGATCACGCCACGGATCGGCGGACCGTGCTGTTCATAGCCAGCGAATACGCATCGGAGCGCATCGTGGTCGCCAATGTCCACCGCATGCGCGTCGACGTGGAGTCCCTGCTGTTCCAGCTCGCGAACCAGGCGTTCGCCTGCGCTTCCCGCTCGTACACCTGAGCGCGATACGAAAGAGAGATGTCGGGCTCCGTGGCGAGCAAGGAGACGCGCGATGCTGCGCCCGATACCTCCGAGCCCACCGACCAGCATATATGTAGCATTTCCGTCTAGGCAAAGCGTAGGGAGGAGGCCTGGCGCACGGACAAATCGAACCACTTCATCGGCATCCCAGGTCAGGACCTGTTTCCCGGTATGCACAGGACTCTGCATAGCTTTCATAGCGACGCAAGCGTCTGCGGCATGATGCGTCGTCACGGAGGTGACGATTCGAGTAATGCCACGACGTAGAAAATCAAGGGCTCCATCCAGAGCCCGACCGAGGTTGCTGTCCTTGGCTTCTATCATATTTTCGAGATCGAAGGCGACGAGACGTGAGTCGCGGTCCGGGTTCAGCCGGAGCTGAGTGTTCTTCGACAGTTCGATAAATGTGCCAAATGGTCCCAAACACGACCAAGTCTCCTCGGCCAGCTCGCCAATTGCGGTGTTGATGATGACATCGACTCCTGCTCCTCGAGTGAGTCGCTTGACGGCCATGGCAAAGCTGGCGTCTCGAGAATGGAGGATATGGTCGCTCGGGATGTTATATTCGCGCATAAGCATGTCCCGTTTAGGCCCGGTGCCCACTGTCGCGAAAATCTCCATACCCAGATGCTGCGCGATTTGTATCGCCACTTGGCCGACACCACCGGAAGCATTGTGAATCAGGATGCGTTGTCCGCTGGTTGTCGTGCCACTCGCACTCGGCGGGCAGGCGATCATCAGCGCATAGTATGCGGTACAATGATTGACAGGAATTGACGCCGCTTCCGTAAGCTTGACCCCCGATGGGACGTGTCGACATAACAGTGAATTGCCTCGGACCGTCCTGGCATGCGCTCCGAATGCAAACAAGAAGACAGCGTCACCCACGTGGAAATCACGGACAGAGTCGCCAACGCGCTCAATGATTCCCGCAGCCTCGCCACCCAACTGTGTACGATCGAGTACGCCTGCCTCGACGAGAGCATCCTTGAAATTGACTCCGGAAGCTGCGACTCGTACTTCAACTTCGTCATGTGCCAGATCTATGGTGGAGCAGGTCAGGGGCTCCTGAAGGACCAAGCTGTCGGCATCACCTGGTTGAATGCAGCGAAGAAATGTGTAGGGATTGCTGTGCTTAAAATGATCCGTATGATACAAAGGAGCTTCCGGCTTGCGCAAGTAGCTGTTGAGTCGCCGATCGGGAATGAATCGTGGGCAATACAGCACGCCGGATGGGTCTTCTACATGTTCCAGATCGCGAGGTCGTGCACGTATCAGCTCAACAACGAGCTCCGCCTGCCTGGGTCCATCCTCAATGGCAGTCGAGCTTGCGAGATGAAGGGTGCGGAATTCTAAGGTCCTACTGTACTCATGGCGGATCGTGCGACCAAACCCCTGAACCAAAGCGCGTAGTGGTCCAGAGATTGCGGTGATCCACAACAGCATAGTAGAGCCCGCAAGGAGAGATTTGAGAGACTGTAGGCGCACCTCAGTCATGCAGCCCAAGAACGACTCTTCGAGTTCCAGCAGCGTGATTACCCAGGCGCCGCGCAACTGGAGGTTTGGCGTGAGTGTTTCTATAGAGGCTTCGATGTCCAGGGCTTTAAGGCTAGCTTTAATGTGCTTCGCAAAGTCTGCGGTGATCATTCCAGAGTCATCGCCTACGACAATGACCACGGGCGGTGTGGAATGCATCTTTGGCGGCGGATTCCAGCTCCGAAAAGCAGCGATCATTTCTGGGTGGGAAGCATGACCGAGGTCTTCAGACAGCAAGCACTCGAGGCCGTCCCCACCCAGCACATTGCGTACACTATCTACTTGTGGCCGCGGTCCCCACAAGCAGAAGACGCTCTTGTCTCCGACGGTGCGTTTGACTTCACGAAGCCATTGTGCTTCCTGGCTCGTTAAATTTGCGCAGCAGATTGATACAATGTCGTACCCGTGGTCGATCACTTTTAGAGAGTCCTGTTCGATGGAATCAATCCTGCTGACTTCAACGGCCCGAGCCATACCATCCGGTGGAAACCTCAACAGAGAAGACAAGACAGATCCCTTTGGTCCGAGCAAGAGCACCTTGGGCCTCGCAATGCTGTGGGAAAGGTGGTGCATGAATGCGGCTGCTCGCAACTCTATCGCGACGGTCTGATCCCGAGATTGTCGACCTACAGTATCACGCCCGAGTCGCAATCTGGTCAGGCTAAGATCTGGACCCCAGGTCAATCGGCTGCAGAGCTGTCTGTCAAATCGCGTACGACGATGACCCGCTTGCACTGGAGCAGTCGTCAAGCCAGTGACTCTGATGACTTCCTTACCAGCTGCTACATTCACAACGCTTATCTCGGCAGCATATTTTCTCGGTCCTATGGCATGAGTGTTGCCCCACATTTGAAGACCACAACTCCTACCGCCAAGTGACGGAAGACTGAGTTCTATGCTTGATATGCTTTGTGGGGCGAGCACATCTTCTAGCACGTCATGACCAGCACCCAAAGATGCCTGGAAAGCTGCGTCTAGCAGTACGGGATCCAGCAGCATATCCGCTTCTGTTGAACAAGCGGTTGCGTCCCAAAGCACGTGAGCGCAAAATCTATTCGAGCCTGTGCGTATATCTCGAAGGCGACGAAACGCAGGGCCGTACCCATAACCGATCTTTCCCACGTTGTCGTAGAACGTTTGGTGAGAGCAGGACAATGTACACTTACGTTCATGCTCCGCGTAGTCTTGCATGACTGCACTGTTCGTGAGGCCGAGCTCATGAGCCAGGTGAGACTCAGCGTCGGGAACACACGTGAATCTCCATTCTCCAGTGCATGCTAGATGAGGCTGCTTCGCAGGACTACCAGCCCACAGCTCAAAGGAGGTCCAACTCCGTTGTTGTGGCGTCATGGATACGATCAGCTCCAAAGGCTCGTCATTTGGCACCAGCGTCGCTTTGTGTATACGAACGTCTCTGAAGCTGTCTGTCAGAATCTCTCGGCCAGGTGCCACGATTTGTCGGCCGGCCTGCACCACCATGCTGATGAGCGCGGCGCCTGGGAAGACGACTGTGTCATTGATGGTGTGATGTGAAAGCCACTGATGGCGTTCTAGGCTAATGAATGATCGCCATACATAACTGGAAGGGCATGTTCCTAGAACGCGTGGTCCCAGCAGGCCTTGCGTTGCAGCGCTCCTGTGCAGGTAGTCTCGGGCGGGTCGACCTAGGGGGCTCGATAGAGCCCGTCGATTCCATGCATAGGCGGGGAGGTCTGTAAGTACACGCGGATGGGGGTGCTCATCACCCAACACCTGAAGGTTATCGAAAAGGACCGAGGTCCCCTGACCAAATAGGTGACCAATGGTATTGAGGAATGGCCTGCAGTCATGTTGCTTGCGGTCAAGTGCTGAGCAGTATGTGATATCCTCGCGCTGCATATGGGCAAGTGTATCCATGATAGGGTTATGGAGAGCGTTCGACGGTCCCACTTCTACGATGATAGCTGGACTCTCGCGAGTCAGGTGATCCCGTATCATCGTCTGGAGACCCTGCTTGAATAGCACTGGCATCACCAAGTTACGCGCCCAGTACGCTGGGCCGAGATCGTCATCGCCCGTGACCGACTCACCAGATACCGTGGACACCATGACACAGCTAGATTGCCAGGTTTCCCCGGCAGCTCCTGTGTCGGCACTGTGCAGAATGGCGTCAAGATACTCCGCAGCCGCTGCTGACATGTATCGAGTATGGTATGGCAAAGGAACTTTCAGCCGGCGACTCCAGATGCCTGCTTGCAGACACTGATCGTGCAAGGCGTCCATGGCTGCTGCTTCGCCCGAGAACGTGACGCTATTCGGCGAGTTCTCACAGGCCACGCTGGCAGCGCCGCCAGGAAGGCGTTCCGCCACCCACGCAGCCGCCGCAGCCGGATCCATACTGGCGGCGAGCATGCCGCCGGGGCGTGTCCCGCCGGTCAGGAGGCTCGCGCATGCCTGTCCTCGCCGATAAGCCAGCGTCCAGGCGTGCTCACGAGTGATGGCACCTCCGCAGTACGCAGCTGCGATCTCGCCAGACGAGTGTCCCACGACCGCCACGGGCCGCACATTGCATGCCGTGAGAAGGTCGACCAGTGCGACCTGCAAGATCGTGCAGAGGGTCTGGCTGTACTGTGCGAGATGCACGCGGGACTCCGTTTCGCTGCGCGAGAGCTCCTGCCGGGCAGACCACCCGCATTGGAGTGCGGTGCGGAGGAAGGCATCGGCGGCGTCGATGCTCTGCGAGAATGCGTCGTACTGCAGCAGCGCAGTGCCCATGCCCGGCCATTGCGCCCCTTGGCCGGTGAAAACGAATGCGAGCTGCGGACTCCGGGCGGCGTCACCCTCGCAAGTAGGCTCGACAGTGCTCAGTGCATCTAGCAATTCACGTCGGTCCTGAGCAACGAAAGTCCGCCTCCACCGAAAGGCTGTGCGCCGCACCGTGAGCGTGTACGCAAGGTCTCGGAGGAGCGCAGCCTCATCTCGGGGATTGCGGCGCGTCACATAGTCGTGCAGGCGAGACTGCTGTTGCGCGAGCGTGTCACGATCTGCTGCGGTGATGCTGAACAGCCGCGGACGCCTCGAGCATACAGCTTTCGTGCATTGCTCGCTCACCACGGGTGCGGGCTCCACGACAGCATGTGCATTGGTCCCGCTCGCGCCATAGCTGCAGACTCCAATGCGGATTGGGCGGTCCTGCCGAAGGGGATGAGCCTCTTGGACTACTTCGAGGAGGTTGCGGGACCAGTCCACCGCAGTCGTCAGTTGCCCGCCTGCCACCACGGTCGGTGGGACCAAGCGCTTCTCCGCAGACAGGACAGCCTTGAGAAGCGCCACCAGGCCCGCAACGCTCTCGGCATGTCCCGTGTTGCCCTTCACGGATCCAATGCGCAGCTTGTCGCAACGCTGCCAGCTACGTGCTGCACGATCCAGCGCCTCGCACTCAATAGGGTCGCCAGCGGCAGTGCCCGTGCCATGCGCCTCGACATAGATGACGTTCTTGGCATCCTCGGGCGACGGATAGACACGCTGTAGAAGGGAGTACTGCGCGTCCGCGTTCGGCAGCGTGGCACCTACCGTGAATCCGTCGGCATTGCTAGCGGTTGCACGTATGACAGCACGGACCGGATCGCCATCGCGCACAGCGTCGCGCCACGGTTTCTGTCACGCCGATTAGCTGCTATGCCTCACCTCCCACGTGGATATCCGGGGTATCGGTGACGATGGAAAGGAAAGGCACAAAGGAACACACCAAAAGCATCACCACCGCAGCTTCGCCTCGCCCGTAGCCGTTCGCCTGAGCACTGAAGGGTTTGCAGCGTCCATCGGGGGCAAGCAAGCGCTCGCGCTGAAGCAGGGTGTATGTCATAGGTGACATGAATATGTTGACGCCGCCCACCAGCGCCATGGTGACGGTGCCGCTCCGGAGGCTTTGGCAGGCCGCATCGAGAGCGACGAGCCCGGACGAGCACGCGGTGTCGATACTCATGCTGGGCCCATGCAGGTCGAAGAACCACGAAAGACGTCCGCTGAGGAATGCGTTGGACGCGGCGCACTCACCAACACCAAGGCTTCCTTCCAGATCGATGCTGTGCATTGCGCGCCAGTCGCTCGAGCCTGCGCCGACCCAACAACCTGTTGCAGATGTACGGAGCTTGGATAAGGGCACGCCACTCTGCTCGATGGCCTCGTAGGCCACTTCCAGCATGATGCGCTGTAACGGATCCGTCGCGCTGGCTTCATGTGGTAGCATGCCGAAGAAGCGCGCATCCCAGGCCTCCAAGTCCTGCGTCAGGAAGTGCCCGCCGCTGCCGCATGCCTCCGCCCAGCCAGTGGCGGAGAAGCGATCTGCCGGTGCACTCGAGTGCGTGTCTTGTCTTGTCGTCAGTACATTGAAGGCACTATGCTCGCGTCACCCTGGCCGGTCATACGCACTTCGCTTCTCGAGCAGAGCTGTCCAAAATGCATTCTCATCATCGATGCCTTGTGGGAGGCGGAGACCGATGCCGATGATAGCGATCCCTTCTGTGTCGTCCATAGCGGGACTGTATATGGGGCGCGTTGGCGCAAGCGTGACAGGAGGCTGTATTAAGTCGAGTCCGGTCAAAATCCTAGACAGCCTGAAGGCTCGTTGGATATCGTTTATGCCCTGTTGCGGAGAATGGAGCCCTAGCCGTGAAAGCGGTTAACTCCTGAACAGAAGAGCCCGATTGTTATGGGACTTTTCTATTTTTGCCTCTGTGGTCGTTCTCGGTGTTCCCCTCCATGTGAGCAAACTTCGCTGGTCGGATTCTTGCACCGGCGACGTCTAAGGATGGCAACTGGCAGAAGGACGGCTCCGTGGAAAGCCGGCCAATGAAGCCAAGACTCTGGCCAAGCAGTGAGATCTTGATGCAATCTTGGGTTTTTGTTTTGAGCCACGGCACGGCCTAAATATGCGGTCACCCAATAATGCATGTGATTGTCTGGTCGTAGGGCAACCCCGTGCACTCTATGCATGGGCTCTTGTGTTGTTATATATTACAGTATTCGGCCAGCATAGGCAGTGTATATATAGGTAGCTGGCTCCGCCACGCGTGGACATCCGAGCTACTCCGGAGCAGCGTGGCAGACCGGCATGATCGCACTTGGGCCCTGGCTGGGAGCGGGCACCACGCTGGCCTGGCGATACTGGTGAGGAAGAAGGGCCATGTGGTTCAATTGGACGTGGGGACCTGTTGCACGTCCATCTCTCACGAGCACGACGACCAGTAGTGACGCTCATTACACGCCTCCGCTCGTCAATCTTGCTCTCAATAATAATCATGCCTCACGGACGACGCATCGCCTTCTCTGCCAACCTGCTCCTGCTCAAGGACCCCAACGACCATGCCCTACGAGCCGCCAGGACCCTTTCATCTATTGCGCGACGCAATTCTATGCTGGCCTGCTTCTTGGACCGCGCTGCCAGGGTTGCAAGGGCGGAAGCCGTAGACCTCGCCCATTTCTTCGAGAGCACCACCAGTAGTACCACCACCACCACCACCACCACTGCCGAGGCACCGCTGCCCCTCGATGGAGTCACGCTGCTTGTTCTATCCTGCGTCGTCGAAGCTGCCCAATTCTTGCTGCGCGCTTGGTACGATCCATCACTGCTGAGCAGCAGTGCCGCCACAGACCATATCATCGGGGCGCATAGCATCGGTGCCCTTCCTGCTGCTGCCGCTGCCGTGGCGCGTGATTGGGATCAGCTCAATGCTCTGTCGGTCGATTGCGTTCGCGTCGCAGCGAGACTTGCTCATGCCCTCCGGACGAGATGCCGGCGCATCGACCCCGAGGCCGCGCCATGGCATCTGCAATTGAAGACCACCAGCTTCGAGGAGGCGCATCTCGCCATCACAGCCTTGAACGAACGGAACGGCCTGTCACCAGCCCACCAGCTCTTCATCGCCGCGCAATCTCCCGCACGCATCATCGTCGGCGGGCCGCCGTCCCTGATCCGCGCGCTGCCCCTGGCATGTCCGTCATTGTCTGCGCAGGCTGAAATGCTCGCTCCACTAGACCTCGCCGTCCATGCTGGCCACCTGCCTCCACTGCCCATTGCGTCTGTTCTGACAAACGTGGCAGCAGCACACCTCCGTGCCCCGATTGGGCGACCCTTGAAAGTAGCAGAAACGCTCCTCTCTGTGAGCGAGGAGGAGCCGTTCACATTTGGCCAGTTGCTTGAGCATGCGATTTGCCACATTGCCCTGGATCGTGTAGATCTGTCGGATGAGCTGGCTGCTGGAGAAATCAATCTGTTGCCGATGTTGGATCCATTGCCAAGGCTGACCACATTCTCCCCAGCGAATATGGATCCAATGCCGTCTTCGCTCGATGAAGAATTGGACAATTCCGGTTCCACGGAGATTGCCGTCATTGGCATGTCAGGGCGTTTTCCGGGTGCGGCGGATGTGAGCGCATTTTGGGATGCTCTAATGCACGGCAAATCGTTCCACAGCAAGGCATGTGATCTCTGTCCCTGCGATGTCTCATCTGCACATCGCAACTTCTAACACGAGCATAGGCGCCCCAAGAACGTTTTCGATTAGATCCCCGCGCGGTTCCCTGGGGATGTTTCCTAGAAAAGATCTCGGAGTTTGATCCCTTCTTCTTCTCCATCACACCGCGTGAAGCCGTTTGCATGGATCCTGTGCACCGTCTCCTACTGATGGTCGCATATGAAGCGTTGGAATCAGCGGGGATCGCCGTCGATCCGGATGAAAAGAGCTTCTCTCGGCATGTCTCGACATTCGTTGGGATAACGCTTAGCGATTACTGCGAAAATCTTGGCCATGCTGGCCCGGACGCGTACTTCGTATCCTCCATCACCAAGGCGTTCGCCTCTGGTCGGATCAATTATCACCTCGGCTTAGACGGTGGAGCGTCGACCATTGATACTGCTTGCTCAGCGAGTGCTACAGCAGTAACGACGGCTTGTACCGCCCTAATACAAGGCCAGTGCGACGTGGCGCTCGCGGGCGGCGGAAACGCAATGATGTCGCCCAACGTGTTTCTGGGTTTGAGCCAGGGGGGATATCTGAGCGCAAGCGGATCCTGCAAGGCTTTCAGAATGGATGCTGACGGATACTGTCGTGGTGAAGCAGTTGGGCTAGTGGTGCTGAAGCGCATGGACGACGCTATCCGGGACAATGATCACATACTAGCCTCGATCTCTGGGTACGCTCGGGCCCACTCGACCGGCGGTCCTTCGATAGTGCAACCCTACCTGCCTGCTCAGGTGGCTGCCTATACTAAAGCGTGTCACCTCGCCGGCGTGAGCCCCAATCATATCTCATACGTCGAAGCTCATGGCACGGGCACGGCGATCGGTGACACCACCGAGGCTAAATCCCTGATCGCATTCTTCGGCCAGCGTCGGCCTGAGGACCCTCTCGCAATGGGTGCCGTGAAGGCGAATATCGGCCATGGCGAGGCTGCCGCCGGTATTTCGTCAATCATCAAGGCAATACAAATCCTGCATACAGGCTCTATACCTCCGCAGCCAACAGCAGCGCCTGAGCTAGCTCCTGTTTGGCTGCCATTGCTCGTCGGCGCGAATATCCTGCCAAGTTCTCGAGCTCGGCCTTTGGGAAACTCCAAGAGCTCGCGCCATCACGTACTCGTCAGTTCCTACGATGCCAGCGGTGGTAATACGTCCCTCGTCCTAAGCGAAGCTCCTCCGGACAGGCCGGAGAAGGACAGCTGTGGATCTGCCAAGCTTGAGTGGCATGTTGTGGCCTGTTCGGGGAAAACGCCCAGGGCGTTGCGTTCCAATGTTTGCAAGTTACTCGATTATCTGTCGAAGCACCCAGATGTGCGGATTTCTGACCTCGCTTACACTCTGACCGCCAGACGAGCACACCACAATCATCGTATGGCCTGGGTTGTTCAGGACGTTGCTCAGCTGAGCAGAAATATGTCCACCATGCGCGACAGTGATTGTCCGGCACCAGTACGTGCTGCAGTACGTCAGGGATACGCTTCAATCTTCGTTTTCTCCGGCCAAGGCTCCTCTTCCACAGACATTGCTAGAGATCTCTACGCTGGGTCGGCGAAGTTTCGACAAGTCATCGACGATTGTCGCGGATTCTGCCACAATTTTGGCTTCCCTGATTTCATCGAGGCACTGATGCCCAAAGAGACAGAGTCTGGACGCCATTCTTCGGTCATCGCACAGCTAGCTTCTCTCGCGTTTGGGATAGCATTAGCAGAGCTGTTGCATTCGTGGGCTGTACGACCCGACGTCGTGGTCGGCCACAGCTTGGGAGAGTATGCGGCCATGTGCACTGCGGGTGTGCTCAGCGTGGCAGACGCAATCTATTTGGTAGGCCATCGTGCCATTCTCATGGAGAGGTTCCTCGATGATCAAAGCCATCGCATGCTTGCGATACGCGCCTCGGCTTCCTACGTCACGCAGGCTCTCAGGACTATGCCTGGAGGAGCCGGTGAAGTCGCTTGTACGAATGGACCTCAGTCTTGTACATTCGGGGGCCCGCGAGAGGTCATTGATCGATTACGTCAGAACCTGGCTGTACCTACAGTGCCATTAGCCGTCGACTATGCCTTTCATACCGCACAGATGGACTCACTTGTCGAGCCATACGCTGAGATATGTCGGCGCATTCGTCTGCACAGCCCTCGAATTACAGTGCTATCGTCAACTGATGGCTGCATCCTCCAGCCAGGCGAGCATCTGGACCAAACATACTTTGTTCGTCATTTGCGGCATGCGGTCCAATTCCAAGATGCGATTACAGCGGGTGCGAAGTTACATCCGCCGCAGCGATGTCGTTGGATAGAAATCGGTCCAGACGGGGCCTGCTCCAGAATGATCCGAGAATGTCTCCCAGACAGCCCTCAAGAAGTCTACTCCACATGCAAGCGCAACGTTTCGTCCCGGCAAACGCTTTTGACGACGCTGGCGCTGCTGTACAAAGATGGGTATGGGATCAATTGGTCAGCCTTGTATGAAGACAACCAGAGCTCGCCGAGATTGCTGGTGTTACCGTCTTATTCCTTCGATTTGCAGGAATACTGGTTAGAGCACGGCACAGTCGCAGGCTCACAGGATGCCGCAGGTAAGTCTGCAGGGGATACACAATCACAAAGGATATCCAGCACCCTCGAGCAGATAGAGGATGTTGCTGGACAGGTGAGGCGCGTAGTATACTCTTCTCGCCTCTCCAATCCAGCTTTGGAAGAGACTTGCAAAAGCCACCTCGTGGCAGGAACACCAATGTGCCCGCTGAGTACATTAGCCGATATGGCTGCGATGGCAGCCTGGCACACCCAGTGGCGAACATTCGGGGATGAAGTCAGCCGTCAAGCTTTGATCTCGAAGTCCATGTCAGTCACCTCCGCCATACCGTGGTCAGAACAAAGCAGTGAAAGCCTCGTTCGGGTCACTGTTCAGTGCGGGAAGGGAGCGTATGACGATACGGAGATAGAAATCGATCTTCTCCGGTCATCAGCCACTGAAGTCGTTCAAGTAGCGCGATGCAAAACGTGTCGGCCACGACCAGAAGAACTCGACGCGATCCTTGAGTCGGTTAAGCAGATCTCACCACGGATCGAGCACGTCATCCACTGCGCCAACGAGCATGGCCAGATCCTTCGGGGAGAAACGATCTACCGCATTTTCGGTGGTGTTGTGAAATACTCCGCGCGCTTCCAGGGCCTCAAGACGGTGTATCTGGCGCCTCCGGCTGCTCCAAACATCATAGAAGCGGTGGCCACCGTTTGCCTTAGCCCAGCCCGTCCCACAGAGCACTTTGCCGCAAACCCATATTGGACGGATCCCATGCTACAACTGCCAGGAATGCTTCTCAACTCTGGATTGACCGCTACGTCGTCCCGCGGAGTTGCCTTCATAGTACAAGGCTACGAGCGATTCTGCTGGCACGGTTGGGCCGGGGATGGCGCACAGTACACGTCCTACACCCAGTTACGTCAGACAGACAAAGGCGATGGCGCCACTGCAGACATCTACGTGTTCCACCAATCGATGCCGATTGCGTCCTGCAAAGGGATGTCTTTGATCAAGGTGCCACTGCACAGCATAGAGGAAATGATTCGACAGCCATTCGCAGCAATAGACAACGCGCCAAATCACTTCCTCGAAGCTCAAACCACACTGCCCTCTTCCAGCAGCAGTGGACAGAATATCAAAGCAGGTGCCTCGGCTACCGTTCTGGCAAGGCGCCTAGTCACGGCAGCAATAGAGGAGTCCGGTCTTGGGTCTGTGGCTGTCGATCCCTCTATCGCTTTTTCGAGTCTGGATATAGACTCCCTGCGCGCAGCTGCAGCTATCTCGCGTGTAGGCAAAGAGGTGGGAATGACGCTTCCGATCACGCTCTTATTGAATCACTCCAGCTTTTCCGATCTGCTCCGTGCGTGCCGGAAGCTACTTCATGAGGACCCTGCCGTCACATCTGACACTGACACAGGAGAGGCTGTCTCGCCCCGGGAATCTGGACGCGACACTCCAAGATCCGTATCGTGTGAGATCTCTGGAGATTGCCCCAAGACAGAGATGGAAAGTCCTGCGCCAGAGGTCCGGACAGCGATCGAAGGCAATGCAGTAAATCACCGATCCAAAATTGTGCCATCGACCAAAGCTGTCCTCATTCATGGGCGAAGGTCAAATATGTTGCCACCTCTGTTCATGATGCCTAGTGGGTCGGGCTCGGCTGTCGATTTCATACATTTTCCCTCTTTGCATGACGGTCGGAGAATGTACGCCATCAGCTCGCCTTTCTCGGGCTGTGAAGAAGATTTCACTTGCACAATCGAGGAGACCATCCCGTCCTTTCGAGATGCCATCCGAAGCGTCCAACCCAAAGGGCCGTACCTACTCGGTGGGTACTCGGCTGGCGCTATATTCGCGCTCGAACTCGTGCGCCAGCTAGACGCCGAAGGCGAGCAAATCGACGCTCTATTCATCCTCGACTACCCAGCGATCTCGCACTTCTTGACGGCGTCGATGCCCAATCACGATGGCCTTTCGGCCGTAGAGGCCAAGTACGGCCATTTGTTCGCCGGGAATCGGCCCGCTCACACGACCGCTGTCTTCGATGCTCTGCATCGCTATAGGCCTCGGCCTCTACCCGTGTCTGCGCAGCCTCGGCTTGCTCTCGTAATATGGGCTACAGAGACCCCTGCGGTGAATTTCAACGAGGACGAACTCCAAGCTGTTCTCGCAGAAACGCCTTCAGAATACCACCCGTTGGTCCGATGGGCTGTAGCACCACGAGATCATCTTCGAGGGCCCTGTGGGTGGGACCAATTGCTTGGCGTCGATGTATCTGTGGGATACTGTCATGCGACCCATCTCGAGCTCATATTACCGCCGGTGGTAAGTTTAATCTCTCGCAGGGACCGTGGTTGCTCCCTCGTCGGGCGTGGAGCCCATTACTGACGGAACTCAACAGACAGCCCACGTGGTGCGCATGATCCACAGCAGCCTTGAGAGGCTGTCAGAGAAGCAATGTGATGGTCGAACATAGGTCGCTATATTGTGCGATCCTCCGACGGCACGACTGTTCCTTCTGCATGTCTATATGTCTGCTCGTCAAGTCGGCGGTGCCAGGGCCACGTCGGGTTCAGTGGCTGCTCAGGAGGTGTGGCGTTAGATAGTGTCGTCCCTTGTTGATGCCTTTTGGTGTGAGAAGAGTAGTAGTGAGTACCTCACAAGGCCCCGATCTACCAGCAAGTACATGTTCCTGCCGAGTGCCATCCATGTCTTGTGTGGCCTGATCAGACGACACTCGTCCGCTCGTGCGGTCGTGTGGGAGTCAAGCCTTTCTTTCCACACAACACCTGCCGTGTGGTGGACTGGACCCATCCCGCCATCAGTGATCCGTTCTCGAATGATCCAATTTGGGGCGAAGTTGCAGTGAATCAATCAATGTCCTGGGTACAACATGAATAATGAAACAAATACATGTAATGTGCATATCGAACATGTCGAGCTCGACACCATGACGCGTGATGATTTTTGAAAAAGTCGTCTCGGCGTCGATGGTAATGCTTACATAATAAAGACACTGTATCGGTAATTCCGCAGATTAACGGAATTCAAAGACTTCTCAATCAATATGATTAGCGACCGATTCGATGGGCACTTCCCCGCTCATTAATACCCGTAGGTTCATCTACATAAGGTCAAGAAAGACCCATCATACTTGGATGTAGATGTTATTACGTGCATGTTCGAAGCTACATCCACACCCGGGCATGGCTCGTAGATCTCCCCTCAATCCCATCATCGCCATCATAGGCGCGACGGGCACTGGCAAGTCTGATGTACGATTTCTGCTCCGAGTCACCAGGTAGGTCGAGGACTAACAACTCCCGCGACCAGCTAGCCGTCCAGCTAGCAAGACGACACAATGGCGAGGTCATCAATGGCGATGCGATGCAGCTTTATGCTGGCCTCCCGATCATCACCAACAAGATCACCCCCAAGGAGCAGCAAGGCGTGCCACACCATCTGCTCGGATGCATAGGATTGAATGAGCGGACGTGGGTCGTCGGTACCTTCGTCAAGAAGGCGTTGAGCGTCATAGCAGAAATCAGGAGTAGAGGCAAGCTACCGATCCTCGTGGGTGGGACGCATTATTATACCCAAAGCCTGTTGTTCCACGACGGTCTGGCTGAGCACGAAGACGAACACCACACCAAAGACAGACAACAATGGCCGATCTTCCAAGAATCGACCGAGAGGCTGCTCGCGGAGCTCGAGCGGGTGGATCCGGTCATGGCAGACCGATGGCACCCCAAAGACAGGAGGAAGATTGCGCGCAGTCTGGAGATCTACCTCAAAACTGGTAGGAGAGCTTCAGATGTCTATGCCGAGCAGCGAGAACAGAAGACTGCAGCCATCGACGATGACAACGCGGACAAGCCAGGCATGCGTTTTGATACATTGCTGTTCTGGCTACATGCAGAGCAGGATGTCTTACGGTTGAGACTGGACAAGCGAGTTGAGAAGATGGTCGATGCTGGCCTACTCGAAGAAGTGGATACCTTGAACAATCACGCAGAAGCGGAAGCGCAGGCTGGTCGAGAGGTAGATGAGACAAGGGGTATCTGGGTGAGCATCGGGTACAAAGAGTTCAAGGATTACGTGCAGTACCTGCAGTCTGGAAACTGTGTTGAAAAGGAGCTCGAAAGATTCGGTGTACAGGCTCTAGGCAAGACCCAGAACGCCACACGACAATATGCCAAACGGCAACTACAATGGATCCGTACAAAGCTCGTCAACGCACTACAAGACGCATCGGCAAGCGATAGGCTCTACCTCCTGGATGGCTCAGACGCCGACAACTTCACTTCTGCCGTAGTCGAGCCAGCAGCAGATCTCGTGGAGTCATGGCTGGAGGCTCGACCAATGCCGCCGCCCACGTCCTTGTCACGTGTCGCTGCCGAGCAGTTGCAGCCGCGGCAAGATGATGTCTCAAAGCGTGAGTTCACGAAGCAGTATTGCGCGGCGTGCGATGTTACGTGCGTGGTGCAGGGGCAGTGGGAGCAGCATACCAGAAGTAAGCGTCACAAGCAGGCAGTCAGTAAGACGCGGGACCAGGGATGAATGTCGGCAGCAAAACAGACTTATCGAGCTCTTCCAAATTCCGACAAGTTTGCATAGACCTAGAGACGCCAACAGGAAACGGAGATGTGTGTAACAAGCTATTGGGACTAGTTCTGGCTGCTGTCTTCACTGTCGCTGTGACCCAAGGCGTTGCTGCGAACACAAGCCGCTGCACAATTTGAGCTCGAGGATATCCAACCATCAAGCATGTGTTCCGACTCTGCTGAATTAAAATCCTACGGCTGGCCATGTCCTTCGATGCTTACAAAGCGCTCAAGATCAGCACGCCCCTAAGTTGGGTCGTCATGCTAATGGATCGGTGCAGTCGCCCAACACTTCCAACTTATCCGATGCGCAGCCATCGATTGTGAGAGCCACGTGAGGGGAGCAACTTAAGCTCATCTATCCAGCTCACAAACGTTATGCGCTGTTGTGCTGCGTGGGAAGTGACAAGTTTGCACGGCATAATCAGGCTTTAGATCAGCCAGTACCGATGACGGCGAACACGTTACGCTCTTCTCATGCTGGGAGGATCATTGTCAAACCCTCGGAGCACCATCGTCACTTTCCTTTTCCTACCCTACCAACGTACATTATCTCCATTTCCCTGGTGATCTGTCCACACAATCACAACTACTCACATCCCGACCCTCCCACCCCATAACAACCGATCAAAGCAATTTGACGCAGCACTGCGAGCAATGGAACATTGTGGATAGAAGCCTCTTCGACTATGCCCGGCGACTCTCCTGAGCGTCTTCTGGGCGCATGTGCCTTAATTTGCACGCTCCGACTTTCATCAAGCCATCCTAGCCACTTCAGACTAGGCAGCATAGCCTTAGCCAGAACCACATGGTTCTCGGTGGGATAGAAGTCTTTCGGATGATCAGGGCCTGGATCCAGGAATGGGAAGTCCAGGGGCTGGTGAAATGAGGGTGCGTCGCAGCCATTGTTGAAGGCAGAGTAGCTGTAGAATTCTCCACTCTCGATAGCCAGTCTGTGAATCTCGCAATTCTACTCACAACACAAAGAGTGACAGAGGCTGTCGTGGGTGCTCGCTTTAGATTGTGGTGTCTGCAGACTCTTGCTGGCGTTCAATTCGTGAAGAAACCTAGTAGTGGTAGCAATAAGCCTGGAGGGAGCAGAGGACCCGGCAGGAAAATCACGAGGGCCGAGGCCAAGCCTGGGCATGGAGTATTTCTATCTCGCCCTTTTCAATCGGGTGCCGGGTGGAGGATATGGGCGAGATATCTTCAGTCGTCTCCTCTACAGAAATGGTATCACGATCGCATTGCATTTGGGCTTCGAGCCGGGACTACTGAGCCCGCGTCAGGACTACTTAGGGTACTCAGGATGTTTTCTCGGTATTAGTATCCCTAAGATAGCTCTCTAACTTCATCAACGCCATTTGCAACTCCATCACGCCCTTGGCTGCCTCGAGGATGATGCAGATTGCTGGTCCGATCGCAGCTTTGTCCTCGTCTGGCCCAGAGCGTCGCAACAAGTCCGTGAGCAGTGGATCGTGGTGCGAAAAGAGTTGGGCGAGGTCGTAGATGACGATATGCTGAGGTATCCTGGCCCTGAGATGCCTCTTCGGAGCACCAGCATCGTCAACTCCTTCACCTCCCGACTCCGCCGCGGCGTCTCCGCCATGATATAGCACAAAAGCAGCCTGCTCCGCCCTTTCCATCGCCATCTCCCCAACATCCACCCACATCCCTGCCACTCCCACCCTCCCCAATCCATCCCGAACACTCTCCTTCAACCTCTCCGCCACTATGTCCGCCGTCCTCGCGTCCCACACCCACGTCTTGCCCACCACCAAGCTCCCCACCGACCTGTCCATCTTCCTCGCGATCCACAGTCGCATCCTCATCGAAATCAACCGCTGCCACCCTTTCTTGCTTGACAGGCCGTCGATGATGGGTTTGCGTGCGGTGAGGTAGCTGCGTGCGGGTGAGCAGAGGTGGCGGGGCGGGGTGGGGGCGCCGATGTCGGGCGTGAGGGTCGCTTTGGGAGTGGCCGGAGCGGTGGACGGGTCGGACAGGGCGGAGATGAAGGGGAGGAGGAAGTGGGAGGGGAGCAGGGCGTGGGTGAGGGCGCATTGGCGGACGGGCGTGGCGAGGGCTTGGACGAACGGGTTCCGCTCGAGCTGTGCCTTGGCCTGCGGTGTCGGAGCTTTGGGGGTTCTGTGTCTGGTCTTGGCGGCCTGGATTATCGGGTCCATGAGAGGAGGCAGCGGCAGTGGACGTCGGCCATGCTGTCGTTGCCGGAGGGCGCGCGTGCCATCTTCGCTGAGTTGCGTCGGTTGTGTGGCTTGGCGAAGTGTGCTATATCGACATCGTGTGACTGATGAAACTCCGCCTCTCGGCATCGACAATGATGTTCGTAGATGAGTCTCCCAGAATCGAGGTGCAACGAGCAATAACGGCGGGGCATGACGGACATCGGAGCTGGCATCCGCATTAGGAAGGAACGCGAGCTCCATTCCATTTCGTACTCATAATAATCCTGAATGAGCAATACCTACATACACAATACCCACCACCATGGAACTCCTCTCAAGATCCATCCTACGTACCACCCGCTCACGACTTCGCCACCTCCACAGACACCCTCACCTCCGCCCCATCTCCACCCTCCCTCCCTTCCCACCCACCAACCACGACCACCCCTTCCGCAGCCACCCACCGCCCTCCTCCGCCCTTCCCCTCCCCTTCGTCACCGAAATCACCTCGGGCGGCTACCAAGTCAGCGACATCTTCTCCCGCCTCCTCAAAGAACGCATCGTCTACCTCAACAGCGAAGTCGACGACACCACCTCCGCCTCCATCGTCGCCCAGCTCCTCTTCTCCGAGGCCGAAAACCCGCAGAAACCCATCAACCTCTACATCAACTCCCCCGGCGGCTCGGTCACCGCCGGCCTTGCCATCTACGACACGATGCAGTACATCCAGGCGCCCGTGCACACCATCTGTCTGGGCCAGGCGGCGAGCATGGGCAGTCTGCTGCTGTGTGGTGGTGCGAAAGGGCAGAGGAGCTGCCTGCCGCATGCGAGGATCATGGTGCATCAGGTGTCGGGCGGGTATTCGGGACAGGCGAGCGATATCGCGATCCATGCCAAGGAGATCCTGAGGGTGCGGGAGCAGTTGAACAAGATCTATCAGGTCCACTTGACGCCTAAAGAAGGTGGCGAGAAGAGTCTGGAGGAGATTGCACGGGTAATGGAGCGCGATTTCTTCATGGGTGCCGAGGAGGCCATGGATTGGGGGATTGTTGATCGCGTGATGAAAGGGAAGCAGAGGGAGGGCGGGGATGAAAAGTGAGGTGGCATGCGGGTCGAGGAGGATGTATATGTGCGGCAGAGTCAGCGACAACAGATTAAGGAATGGAGGAGACTAGAGCCGGATGCACAGAGTGGGCTCACGTCATGGGTCTGCCCTTTTCGCTGCCAGTCTGTCTCGACCTGTCGGAGTGGATGGCCACTGCGGCGACCTCGGACGTGCTTCAATCTAACCGAACACGCCTTACGGTAACTTGGTCGGCGATGATTTGGCCAGGAGCACTGCGTAGCAGACGAGCGGCAACCATGTCGGCACTCTGTATGAATATGCCGCGATACCAGTATGAGACGAACACTTCGACTGGACGGCTCAAATTGCAACGTACTGGACAATCGACCGCGCCCCCGCAGCATTCAGATCGTCAGCACGTGGTCATGCCTCGAGCGCTGAAGACAGCCAGAAAGCGAAATCGAGATACGACATCTCAGACTCCTCGCCTTCTCCGCCCCTCGCGAGGCGGTACACAGCACGAGGAGAAGGACTCATGCCATTGTAGCCATAGATTCCGTCGATTCGGCATGAGACAAATACATCCCAAACTCACCGAAAAGACTTTTATCCACAAAAACAACCTCTCCGCAACCCGACCTCCCCTCTTCCACCCCCACACCTCCACCGCCCCCCCACCATCACTCAGTAGACATACCTAAACCCCTTATTCTCCCGATCCGTCAGATCCTCAAACGCATGCACCAGCCGCTCGTCCTTGGCCTCGCGCACCCCGGCCGCGGCCGCCGCATCCCTCTTCGCGTTCTCCCGCTTCAAGTGAAACCGCAGGGTGACGATCGCCATCACCAAGACCACGTAGCAGCCCATGTGCGTGGCGAACGCGATGAAGTAGCGCGGCGCGTTCCACGCGAGGAAGACCTGCGGCCCGATGGCGTTGCCGGTCGCCCAGGAGACGAAGTTGAGGGCCTGAGGGTGGTTAGTGGGAAAATGTTTCGATGGTAGGGGTTGAGAAGGGGGGAGACTTACGACACAGACGGATCTGAGACGAGGAGGGCATACGGTTAGTCTTGGGGGGGGGTCTAGATGTATCTTTGGTTTGTTTGGGGGGCACGTACTTTTTGGTCTGCCCGGCGACGTTGCGGGACAGCATGGACATGCCTAGGGTCTGCGCGCACCAGAAGCTGAGCACGATGTAGTAGCTGAACAGCAGACCGGCTTCGGTCGCGGTATCGGTATTTGCGACGGTCATGAGGACGATAGCTGGGAACATCAGTCTCCACTTTTCCCCTCTCTGGTTCTGGGTTGAAGCAAGACTTACTGCCGATGAAGGAGGGTATCACGTAAAGCCCCATGATCAGGCTGCGACGGCTGTGATCAGTCCTCGAGGTGCGGTCCACGGTGAGCTTGGGGGGGTCTTACAGATTCTGTCCCGTCTTCTTCACCAGGAACGTCGAGCTAAGCAGGATGCCGATGATGAACGCCCCTGTGTTCTCCCATCAGCGACCCGCACAGCCAAACAAACCCGCATCAATGGTCTGCACCGACCCAAAACCATGGCCAACAACTGCGTCTGCAACACCGTGAACCCAAATCCGGTGATGATGATATTCGCGAAGGCGCCCAGTCCGCTCGTCGGCAGCGTGGTCGTGAGCTGGATCAGACCTGTGCCACACCCACGATTAGCCCATCCTCCTCGCGCATCCTTTTTAGAGGTAGATTTGGGAAGACCGGACAATAACACCAGGTCTGCACATCCCCCAGCGCCTCCCACATCTGCTCGACGCGGAACCGTCGATTCTGGATGCCCGTTTGATTGCTCCGGACCCGCTCGACCAGGAGGACTTTGTCGGTTTCGGAGAAGCATTTGGCGCGCATGGGGGAGTCGGGGAGGAAGGTGAGGACGAAGACTCTGTTTCCCACGAAGAGGTTAACGGGGGCGGGATCTCGCTTTTGAGGATGGTGGAAGGACGGGGTGGACTTGCCCGTAGAGGACGGAGAAGCAACCGTATGTGATGAAGATGGCTTGCCAGGATTTGAGGGGGCCGGAGTCGATGAGGGTGAAGCAGTACTGGAGCGACGTCAGAGGAGATTGAGCAAGCCCAAGTGGGTGTTCTTACCGCGAGGAGTCCGCCGACGATCTATTGGTTTCGATGCGAAGACGTCAGCCAGCCTGGCCGGGAGTATGGACCGTCATCAGTGGGACTTCTCACCTGCTGGCCGCCATTCATCATGTACCTTCTCTCTCTCTCTGCGTCAACAAGGCAACCTCCGACCTGGTACGGCGTAGACGACTCACCAGAACGTCACGATCAAAGCCTGCTCTTCCCGCTTGTACCACATCGACGACATGATCAGGAATGAAGGCTGACAGACCGCTTCGAAGATCCCCAGCAGGATCCTGCAAGCAAGGATGCTGGCGAAATTCGTGCAAGCTGTCAATACACTCATTAGCCACTCCGTCCACTGCTGCACTCGGTTGGAAAGTGAGAGCGCACCAGCATGCATCGCCAGGACTGTGCCCCAGAGGATGATCGCGGTGCCTGATTCATCACGAAAGTATCAACGGCCCGTCCACAGAACATGATATTGGGGTGCCTGCCACGAACCCAGGAACTTCGCAATAGGTATCCGTGCAATCATGCGATTGATCGGGAACTCGACGAACAGGATCGCGATGTAGATGGCCGTGGTGAGCCAGGAGTACTGTTGTCCCACGAGGTGCTTCGCGAAGCTGGACTCAGCGCACGCTCACTCGGCGTCTTTCCATGAGGTGGGTCTTACCAGGTCCTTCTTGATGCCCATGATGCTCGTGAAGCTCAGTGTGCCTTTGTCGAGTGCTTGGAGGAAGTAGGTGAAGACTTGTTTCAGCTTAGTCGATTGCCCTGAGGGACGTGTGGAGGGATCGTACTGACCCATGATGGGCAGGACTCGTTTGTTGACCATTCTGTATAGTCTGGCGTTTTCTTCGGGCGAGATCTCGACTGCGGCGCCTGCGGTGTACTTTGCGACTTCCTGGACAATAGAGGGCAGTCATCAGCCAAGATTTCGATGTTCGGGAATGGTCTTGCAACGTCGTCCCGGAAGCTCAAGTCGTATATTCGACGAGTGCCATAGACAGGTGGGTTCGTCGTGGACTTACTGCATCATCGTTAGCTTGTCTGCGTGCGAGGCGATCTATACATTGGGACTACCAACCCGCATCGATACGATTGTACTCCTGAGCATCTTTCTTCAACTCATCAGACGATGCCACCCTCTCGATCTCGACCGCGTCCAAGGCAGGTTTGGTGCCTTGAGCGGTATCGATTGGCCGCATCGCTAGGTCAACGGGCTGGGTGTCAGACTTGGGTGCGGCCATGGTGTCGCTTGAAGCCGAGCCTGACGATGACAATCATGCAAGCTCCAAGACATGGGATCGATTTCCAAAGCAAAAACCCTTATTAAACATATCTTCGGCGACCCTTTCCGCTAAGCTTCCCACATGCCAACCACGGGCTGCGATGCACCTTGCCCGCACGCGAGCCCATTGGTGGAGCTGTCCGCCTCGAGATGGCCGAGTTGGGGAACGAATGAACGATGCCGGTGGCCATCAACAACAGCCCGAATGGCGACTTGGCATCCTGGTAACACTGGAGAAGGTGTGGAGGCGTGGAGATGAGTTTGTGGGGTCGCTCTCGCTGTCTCGGAGCACCTCATAGCGAGGGCTGGGTAGTGTCTCCCGAGCCGCCCCTTATACATTAAAATCTGGAGCATCCTGCGTGCCCGGGTGATGCGAAAGGGTCTTTGAACCGGTCACATCACGTGGGAGGAAACGCCGCAGGTACCGTCACTCCAGGTACCGTCGCCACCATGCCGCAACAACCAGTCACTGTACATGGCCTGCAGAGCAGCACCATCCATGCCGCGATCGATCGTTTGATCGATAATTTGGTCGACATCAAGGATGACTCTGGCAAGTTTCTGCTCAAGCTGGAAGATGGTAGGAGACGAACTCATGGCCGCCCCTTTCCTGACGTTTCATGCTGATGATGAGCAGGCAGGGTCATTGATACCAAAGGGTCGTTTCACGTGTAGCGGTTCTCCCGGGCGCAGCACTGACTTGGCAACAGCTGGAATGACTGGGAATGGACGCACGGCATCGGGTTGTACGGTCTATGGCAATACCATGCCTTGACTGGATCCGAGAAAGCCCTCCGAACGGCACAAGACTGGTTCAAGAACCAGCTCGCGACGGGTACGACGAAGAACATCAACACCATGTGAGTGGATCTCGGGTTGCGTGTGCTCGGCCTTCTGACGCAGGCCGTCCCAGGTCTCCGTTCCTGACTCTCGCATATCTGTACGAGCGAACCGGCGAGCCATCATATCTCCCATGGTTGGATTCCTGGGCCGAGTGGGCGATGTATGATCTCAAGCGCACTCCATTCGGTAAGTCTGGGCGAGCGAGACCGCTCGACGCTGACGCTGGCCAGCCTGGCTGATTGACTGGTTTGTTTCAAGGCGGCATGCAGCACGTCACCTACCTGACGGAGAACCATCACGAGCTGTGGGATGATACGCTCATGATGACGGTGCTGCCGTTGGCGAAGATCGGAAAGCTGCTGGGCCGGCCAGAGTACATCGCCGAGGCGCACCGACAGTGCCTCGTTCACATCAAGTACCTGTTCGACCCCACGACTGGTCTCTGGTTCCACGGCTGGAAATTTGACGACGCCGGCGGACAATTTGGCCACAACTTCGCGCGTGCAAGGTACGTCATCCTTCCGGGTATCCGCCGCTGGGCCTGGCTGATGGAATCATAGGTGGGCTCGCGGGAATGCATGGCCAGCCATTGTGATTCCGGAAATCATCGAATTACTAGGTTCGTGGACGCGCTCCTAGCCTCCGATCCAGGGTAACGATGTTGATATCTGTCAGATCTGCCTTCCCACGATGCTTTCCGCATGCATCTCATCGACACATTGGAGGCCCAGGTCCAGGCTCTGAGGCGGTTACAGGCCGAAGATGGCTGCTGGAGGACGCTCCTAGACGTGCCGGAGAGTGAAGGCAGCTATCTCGAGGCGAGCGCCACGGCGGGCTTCGCGTACGGCATGTTGAAGGGCATCCGAAAGCGGTATCTCGATCGCAGCCACGAAGAGGTGGCGATCAAGGCAGTCAAGGCGGTCCTTGCTCGGATAGGTCCGGACGGGGAGCTCAAGGATGTCAGTTTTGGCACCGGCATGGGCCATGACCTACAGCATTACAAGGACATCCCGTTGACCTCGATGCCGTACGGTCAAGCGATGGCCATGATGATGTTGGGGGAGGTGTTGCGGCTCTTCATCTAGACTCCTGGAGTCTCGAGATCACCTCACCGTGCTCCATCATGAGGAGCGGACATATATTGCGAAGATTCACGTGACAGTCGAACTACTCTACGGAAAAACATTGATCCGACGGCTAATATACTAGACCTTTTATGTTCATGTCAGGGTCCCCCCTAGCCTCAGGGCGACGGATGTCTCTGTTCGGGTCAGAGATGTACCATGTCCACGCACCGAACAGGCGACGGCCTGTCACGCCACTCTGCATCTGACCGAGGTTTCATTTACGTCTTCCATCCAGGATCGGGCTAGTCTTGGCTCCGGTAGGTGATGAATCATGGTGATATGTATATGTATATGGAGACGACCCATGGCCTCCGCAATCATAATAACAATGGACGTCGAGGTTCGTTCGTCCAGCGCACAATAATCAGCTGCCATGTCTCTCCTTATTCGCCACCTGTTGGTGGTCCATGTCGTTCTTTTATCATCGTTCCTTCAATCAGCAGCGACTGCTCTTCAGCTCATCCAGAACGACCATCAGATCGTCCTGGCGAATGAACGCTTGCACGTATCAGTAAGCACGCCCGCCCCCTTCCATCTGGCAGAGCAGAAGAGGCAGGACATCGAGATTGGAATGGCCTACTCGACGCCTGGCCAGCGGCTGCCCCCTTTGCGTGAGCGGCTCGCCTAACAGAGACTTTTGCAGCTCAACAAGTCCTTAGGCATCATCGATCATCTCTCTCTCGACGGCCAGGACTTGCTGGGACCGGCCAACTATAGTGCCAGGAATGGCCTGGGGCCTTACCTGGACTGCTACTGTGTGAGTCTCTGACCAGTCGACGATCCCATCGCCAAGACCCTGACACGGCATAGACGGCCAAAGGCGCATACACGCCGGGGGCGGACCATGCGCAGTTCACCGTCCTGCAAGGCAATGATAGCAACGCCGTACCCTGGGCCGGTGTTGTCATGAGTGAAGGTAACGACCGCATGCTGGGATCCGAACGCAGCTCCCGAAAGCTGATCGATCCCTTTTCCCAGTCTACCCACCCACTGGTCAGATCCTCGAGCAATACTGGTTCTTGCACGGGGAAGAGACCGGTCTCCACGCCTTCTCACGCTTCGTGTACCGCAATGAGACCGGTCCGGAGAGTCTGGGCAGCTTGAAAGAGATGCGAACCCTCTTCCGACCTAATACCCACCTGTGGACACATCTGTCGACCAACGAGCACCACTTTGCTCCGTTGCCGTATCACAACCCTGCGAACGCCGTGGGTGGCATCTCGGGGGATGTGACGCTCGTGCAGGACACGACGTGGCGGATCAACAATGCCAGCGAACCTTATGTGCGCGAAGAGTCCGATTACTTCAGCAAATACATCTTCAGCGACGGCTGGCGAGACCACCTGGTTCATGGCTTGTTCTCAGATGGTACCACGAGCCCGAGTGGCTCGACCTTTGGCGCTTGGCTGGTGATGAACACCAGAGAGACGTATTTCGGTGGACCGGTAGGCTCAATCTCAATCAACCATCGTCGTGGGATCCGCTAACACCTGTCCCCGTCGAAGCTTCATTCGGATCTGACGGTAGATGGGATCATCTACAACTACAGTACGTCGTTTGAGAACAAACAGTAGGCTCGCGCGATGACAGTTGCTGATCTTGACGCAGTCATTTCCAATCACCACGGGGATCAGACGCCGAACATCACGAACGGCCTGGACTATCTTGCTGGTCCGCAATTCTACTATTTCAATTGTGGGCCACCCAACTCAACACTTAATTACCTGCGAGATGATGCGCTCCTGTACGCATCCCCTTCGTGGAATGCCGACTTCTACGACTCCATCGCGCCGCACGTGCCGGGCTACGTTCCGACCGCGGGTCGAGGCTCCTGGAAGGGAACCATTCAACTGCCCTCGGCGGCCCAAAGACCTCTGGCGGTGCTTTCTGCCAATGGCTCTGACTTCCAAGACAATGTCTTCAACACCAGTGCCCGTCAATACTGGGCAGATATCAAACCCGACGGCTGCGTCGAGATCCCGAGGGTCAAAGCAGGCACGTACCGCCTCACCGTCTATGCCGATGGCGTCTTCGGCCAGTACGAGCAAGACGACATCGTGATCGAAGCGGGCGAATGCACCGAGACCGACGTCGAATGGCAGGAAGAGCGCCACGGCACTGAACTGTGGCGCATTGGTAACCCCGACAAGAGCTCTGGGGAGTATCGACATGGTTCTGCGCCTGACTTGACGCACCCCCTGCACCCGGCCGAGTATAGACTATACTGGGGCGTCTATGACTTCACGGCCGACTTCCCCGACGGCATCAACTTCCATGTCGGCCAAGACAACGTCAGCATGGGCCTCAACTACGTCCATTGGAGCGTCTACGGAGGAAGCGGCAGCGTCCATCCCGACGTCTACATCGGGGACGGCAACGTCAACAACTGGACCATCATCTTCCAGGTGGACGGGGACGCCCTCCGGAACGTCAGCCGCGCAGAACTGACCATTCAATTGGCCGCGGCCAAGACCGCTGCGGGCAACACGGACGTCTACAAGGCGAGTCAGCGCTACGCCAACCTGCCATATACCGTCGTGGTCAATCATCACGAACTGGAACCGTGGATCATTCCGTGCGTCTCCCCTCAATCCCACCCATTCTCGTCGCAGAGGTGCTAACCCGCCACCAGGTATTACCAGAGCAGCTCCTGCGCCGTGCGGTCGGCCGTGACTTGCTACAACCTCGCGCACCATTTCGAGTTCGACGCGAGCTTCTTGCTGCCGGGGAAGAACAAGCTCGTCCTCAGTCTCCCGTTCAATGCCACCGACGTTGAATCGGCCGTCTTGTCCAACGCGATATATGTGCAGTACGACGCTTTGCGGCTGCAAGTCAAATAGACCTCGTCGCCCACCGAGTGGCGCGATCGCAAGCATTGCTTGGTACATAGAGCTAGTAACTTCGATCCCAACATCGGCTGGTGCTACACAGATCCCCAGGCAGCATCGTACACTACCTACCTATCCCACTGCGCGCAAGTCGGTGGCTCCTGCACAGCCTTCTTGATCATTTGCCTCAGCAGAAGCTCATCGACCTGCAGCACATACTCCACAGTCCGCAGATCCTGTGCGGCCGGCATCAAGGCCTCCTGGTAGGCATGGATGTTGCCATAGGATGGTGACGAATAGGTCGTATCGACTACTCGCAGGTCTCGTCAGGAAAAAAAAAACATGACGGGATGAGTGCAAAGTGGAGTGTCATGGGACTGACCGTCGATATAGAAACTCGTCGAGTTCTTCACGATCCCACTCCCAGCGATCATGACTGCTGCGGCTGTCTCATCCCAGAACGGGAACTCAGTGCCGTAGTAGTCGTACATGAGCTCGGTGTAAGGATTTCTGATCTCGTGGATCTCATCCAGGAATTCTGCTCTGGTCAGTGCTCGGAGCCACCTCTCCCCAGAGATGTAAATTTATGAGGTACCTTGAGTGCTCATGACTTGATTCGCAGCGTTGCCCACTACGTTAATGGATGGGAAGGCTGCCAGAGTCAGTCCGAGGACTCCAGATACATCGGAAGCAGAGGTACGTGCCTGCGGTCAAGGCGATTTTGGCGGCCTCTGGGTCCTGCAGGGGGCCTATGTCAGCTGACAATGAAGTCATGCGGGCCAATGGTGGTGCGATGCGTACGATCATCAGATTGATGTCTGAGTTGAGATCTGCTTGCAAAGTACTGCCGGACGTTTGCAGCAGGTTCACGTCAATGCTATCGACAAGGACGTCAAGCCATCAGCGCCGACAACATTTCCAAAAGGGTAAGGCGACACTGACTAGCCGCCCATGATGGTCAAAGACTTGCAGGAAAAGAAAGGAGAACGTCAGTGGCCATTCCGTCCCGCCTCTTCAAGGTCAAGCACTCACCTTCGCGTTCGTGGCAAAATCTGGATCCATCCTGACAGCCAAGGCAACGTTGGTCATCGCCCCAGCCGCGAAGATTGCGACCTCGCCAGGATACCTCCAGACCTGCTGCACCATGAACTCTGCAGCTCTCTGGGCCTGCGCAGTGATATTCGGGTAGCCTTCAAAGAACGCCGCCCGAACGATGCGATCGGGGTCGCCACTGGTCGCTTCGCAGGAGATGGTGAATACCAATCAGCTCACAACCAACAGTGTCCTTGTGTAACGGGACTTACGATCGTTGCCGAGCGCCTCATAGGTGTCATTCTCCTTCGCGAAAGCGCCTTCCCAGGGGAGGACGCCGTGGACGGTCTCCCATGCTTGGAAGAGCTTCGGCGTGTTCAACAAGGGGTAGTCGCTGTCGACGGGGGAGCTGGTCAATGACCGTCCCATGGTTAGAGGAAACCCATCCGGGCCGGACTTGCCTCCCAATGAACACCGGGATGCAACCCAGTCCTCCGCGTTCCAGCGTCGCCAAAGCATGGAGTCCGCATTGCCGCGCCCACGAATTCGAAGTATCGCTCGTCAATCCCAGGACGTCCCAGTCTGCCGAAAGCGCCATCAGGTACGGGATGAAGCCGGCGGTAGACCTGAACGCGGACTTAGCAATGCTGTAACAGAGGCCTGCGATCAGAGATCCTGATACCAGTCGTTATCCAGGATGACTTTCGGCCTGGTTGTATCCGTTGCATTGTAAGTCGAAGCCGTGTCGAAGCCTGACCTTGAAATCGCCGATGCACCAGAGGCAAGCAACAACCAACCGGATGTAGTCTGCATGTTCCCTCGACACCCCAAATGAAGGGGAGTCCAGCTCAAGAAAGGCCGCGAGGTTCTTGTGCTCCTGCATATTTCGTGGCCCAGCTAGTGCATCGACCTTCCGTCCCAGCGCACAGACCGGCAGGTTACTGCCCCTCACCGACATCAGATGCATTGATAGCTTGCTTGATAAACAGGTTAGTACGTACTTAGCCGACCTGTCTCTGCGGGACTGCATGCTTCGGCCGAGATTACCCACCGTAGCGTACTTCCCTTATCTTGGCGGCGGCGCCGCTCTCCTATCTCGACACATATGATACGGCCGCGCAAATCAATCCGCAGAGCCTTGTGGCTCAAGGTGCGAATGTTGCGGCGTTGCTCTACATCAAACCCGCTGGTCAAGATCGTATGCCAACGCCGATATGTGCCGGCAATCCGAGAGAGACGCTACTCTGCGCTCATCAGCAAACCTCTTTATGTGCTTTCAGATAAACGTGACTACCAGTGAAAGGCTGAAAGATGCTTGTATACTTGTGCTTGAGACGATCGACCTCCGCGATGCGGACGTTGAAGCTGATTGTTACTTAAGACGATGAGCATCTTTGCCGATGCACGACGTGGCGGACGTTCAAACCTAAGGATACCCGGGTCTATTTGCTGGGATAGCTGGCTACCGCCTGCGCCACAGACTCTTGCTGCTGTCCACTGACGGTACCCTGATAGAGATCAAGCTTCCATCAATTCCGGACGAAATCGACATCATGCGCCTTGTAAAGAACGCTAGTGTCCAATCTATGTTCAATGCGGTCAGTCAGAAAGCCTCCCAAGAGGCCGAAAGCGTCTGAAGTCCTTTGTTGTTGGAAAGCACTTACAAGTCTAATGACGACGATCGGAAGAATTGCACTTCTAGGTTCGTGGCGCTGAGGAAGTTCAGCCTCGCGAACGAGTAAGCGTCGGCGTAGGCGAATCGCTGGGGGTGATGTCAGCATCGAATCTGACCTAGTATTATGGCGAGATCGAAGTCATGGCGGAACTTACGTTGTATGAGACATTCGTTCCTACCGACGACAAGCCCTCGATGTTCCCGGCGCCTCCAGCGACGATGTACATCTAAGAGATATGATTAATAACAGGCCAAAAGAAAGCAGGTTGCAGTGCCTGTCATATCTTCTCAATGGATGAGGGCAACCCACTGGGTAAGTCGGGTCGTCCAAGCCGTTCGGGTCGACGGTGCCATTATACACTGGATCGAAGCCTATCAGAAGCTGTCAGCCATCGGAAATTGCAACAGATATCAGTGCTGATTACACTCACGTTGCGAGTTATGAACGTGTCCGAAGATGCCTATGAGCGGATAAGTCAGACCAAAATATCAGAGGGACACAGCGCGGCTCGTACCTAAGTCAACGCCATATCTGTAGAAGTATTCCTCAAATGCATCTTGACAGACATCACAAGCGTTATCGCCAGCATCCTAGAGCAATCGTCAGATGGAATCACCCGCGAGAATGAAAGATCCGCATACGGTAGTATACCAAGGGCGATGGCCTCCGACGATCAGCCTGCAGTCATGCGTCAGTACGATGTCTTCCTTTCATGATGACGCTGAGCATGAGCTCTACCATGGAGTCACACTGCGATCCACACTCGCCAAATCCGCCTCCAAGAAGTCCAGTTGCTGACCACTGTAGCCAAATGGCCCACTGTCGAGGCCGGCAGAGCCGTCAGGGCCATCGGGAGCGTCATAGAAGTCGGTCTCGGTATCGATCATCACAAAGTCTGCATGGTCATTAGCAAGCCTGACGGGGTTCCCACTACCCATGTGAGATACTCACGGGCCATGTCGTACTCGAACGAGTACCAGAATGGTGGAAGAGCCAGCGACTGTGCTTTCTCGGCGTTCGATTGGGCGGTGGTGTTGGTCGAGGATGATGCGAATGCGCTGGGCATCGTGTTGCCGAACCTATGCATCTGATGTGAGGAAAGCAAAGCGATCAGTTGAGTGTAGGAAGTCATACTCGGGGCTCTGATGTGTGCTTACGAAGTCGGTGAAGTTCGTCTGACCCTCCTGTCCCGATGGTCAGCGTCTGCCCAAACCGATCATATTGGGCAATCCGTACCGGGCATAGTCCTGTGGTGTAATCAATCTCCTCGCTGAGCATCCACAATCGTCAGCCTGTCATATTTCGACAGAGGTGGAGTGCATCTCTCAAGCCTTACCAATCAGCTTCATGATTGCCTGGCGAGGCCATGTACAGTTTCCGTCCAGAAATCGCAGCAAGCTGGTCATAGAAATTTTCAAGAATGGCCTGGTATGCACTAAAAGCGACATGCGCAAGGTCAGTATGCCTCGACTCTCATGTGAGGGTTCTGCGCATGGCTTTACTTACTCCTCGCCGTCCAACAAGTTGTCCAGAGTCAAGTACCTAGGTTTTGGCAATGATTAACTTGAGGCTTTGGAGACAAGTGATGTCCCGTCAGCTCTCACCAGTCATCGGCATATGCGAAATCGCCAGGATGAAAGACGAATTCGTACTCGTCCGTGCTGTTGGCAAGGGCACCAATGGTGGCGTGCTCAAGTGCAGGTTGAATCGATGGGATTTCGTCGCGCTTGGTAGTGGTGTCTACAGGGCAGGGTGTTCAGTAGGGGTTGAGGACTACGGAGACGCCTGGGGAAACTACCTACATCCGTCCTCGCCATATACGCCCAGATCAATCACTACAGACATGCCAAATGCTGTCGTGTCACCCGGACTCCTTGGCGACAAGCTATGGTTGATCAGCAGTGATGATGCTGGCCGATTCGATGGATTGTTCTGCCTACAAGTGATCCACGGACGCATTGGTGGAATTGATCTTGTAGTAATATGTCGTAGCCTGCAGTTCATATCAATCCCAGCAAGTCCTTGGTAAGAGGGAGCAGATAAGGATATACCGGTGTGAGACCAGTGAGTGATACCACGTTGCTGTACGTCCTGCTTGTAGCATATGTCGTCGAGACCTCCGAGCATGCTTGGGAAGTGAGACTGTCGTCCGACGTGCCGTATGCGACACAAGGTTCGCTGAGCTTAAAGAGCGCTTTGAAATGGTTATATTCTGCCGTACATTCCATGCGACTGACACGCTGTTCTCCCCGTTGACAGCTAGTCGCTGTTGGACGGGAGTTGTCAAATCTTCAGGGATGGGAGGATAGTCCGCGGCAGCCACGAGTGTAGCAGCGATCAAGGGCAGGCTGGGCAGCGCCCTGGAGGCGATCGAAAGGACGGACATGATTGTTCTTGCTGTGCTCGAGTGACCTGTTCCCTTTGGCAGTAGGTTCTTCTATGGGATGTGATTCACGACACGAACAGAATGGAACGCGATGTCTTGGACCTGACGAGTACTTATCCTACTTCAGGGCAACGAGCATTCGTGCGAAGCCTCGTAGCGAAGTCGAAGGCACTCTCGTCGCCTATGCCCGCAGGACAATGCTGGACAGAGCATATAATAACTTGTGCAGACTGGGTGTATCCGAAAGTGGCCCCGTGCTGCCATGATAGGGACACGATGTACGGGAAGACAAGAAGCGAACGGAGTGTGGGTACGTTCGACGTTACCAGTACATAGTAGAATACTATGCACGGAAATAGCGGCCGAAGTTGAGTCCAGCTCCGTCTGCCCAATCGAACGTTCGATATTGGTCACGCCGAATGTTCACCTACCTCCGTAGCAGACAAGCAGGATCGCCTAAGTTGCTCGGCTTGGACTCTTCGCTGCTACTGCAAGGCACCTGTGGTGCCTGCAGCGGCGTATAATAAGCACCGAGACCAAGCACTTTGGGCTTGGGGGGAAAGGTACTTGTACCTCCGTACTGCTGGTACTCTGGAAAGTTGCATGATCCCGACATGCAGTGCCCGGGGTCTGTTCGGAAAACGTCATTGTGCTCGTGTACGGCCCGGGACACGCTGGATCGAAGACTGCAGAGCACAAACGACCGACTAAGCGACCTTTTCTGTTCTGTAATAATTGTAGAGCCAAAGGAGTGCGGACGTTACGCAATAATCGCACGTCTTCGAGCAAAGTATCAAGATGCCCTACGCAACCGTCGGAGCTCTAAAACACCGCATCGCCTACTTCGATACCAAAGACGGCGAGCCGCAGAGAGGGAATGGCAGACCACCATTCGTGATGATCCACGGGCTCGGATCATCGCAAGTAAGGCTTCGCCGTTCGAGCATGTACCAGAGCTGTGTCTAAGTGACGCAGAATTACTATCAGGCGGTGATCGGGAGCGAGAGCATCGCCAAGTATCGATGTGTTGGTAAGTGTATGCAGAATCGCGATTTATGTCTAGCGTATACTGAGTCGTGATGCCGCCAATCTGATAAGCCCTCGATTCATATGGTGCTGCCCGAAGCCGCTACCAAGGCGAAGATCTTACCCTCGAGCAGCTAGGTGACGATGTCCTGGGCCTGATGGTTTGTGCTCCTCTTCTCTCATAGCCATAGTCGTGATCCTGATCTCTGATAGGATCATCTGAACATTGACCGAGCTCTCATCGCTGGGCATTCCATGGGCGGCACAATGGTTTGCACCATTGCAGCAAAATACCCTCAAAGAGTCATTGGGCTCGTAGCCATTGGGCCAGTCAACCCTTTAATCGTCAACAAAGAGGCGTTTCAGCAAAGAATCAATACGGTAGAAAAAGATGGCATGGAGCCACTCGCGAACAGCATCCCGACGGGAGCAACGAATGCGAGGAGCACGCCATTGCAGAGGGCTCTCATCCGTGAGCTCATCATCAATCAAGACCCGAAAGGATACGCGGCCCACTGTGCTGTCATTCAGAACATCCAGGAACCGTCAGGCGGGTACAGCGTGGTAAAGACGCCAGCGTTGATATTAGCTGGGGACGAGGACAAGTCGGCGCCGATGGAAGGATGCGAGTACATCATGCAGCACCTCGGATCATCCAAGAAAGAGCTCAAAACACTGCAGGGTGTGGGGCATTGGCACTGCATTGAGGCAGCAGACCGCGTAGCACAGGAGATTGATGCTTTCGCCACCAGCATTTGAGTAGGAGCGCAAAGCCATCGGATTCATCGACCAGCCATATTCTCGAACAGCTCATCCCGTCGTCTGGTAAGGAGACGCAGCTCGTTACGGGCCGCCTCGAGCTTTGTCCTTGCCGCGGTTGGATCCGATGGCAGATCGTCGAATGCTGCCAGTTTTCTTTCCAGATCCGCCAGCCTTTGACGCTGC
The DNA here is from genome assembly GCA_013403795.1 of Teratosphaeria pseudoeucalypti. NCBI lineage: Eukaryota > Fungi > Ascomycota > Dothideomycetes > Mycosphaerellales > Teratosphaeriaceae > Teratosphaeria > Teratosphaeria pseudoeucalypti. Next base: position 72,726 of record JABBMZ010000095.1, read on the forward strand.
AACTCGACATCTTGGGCCTGCTTGAGGACCTCCTCCACCGATGGCGAAGCGGAGTTTGCGCCGCCTCGCAACGCGCTCAGTCTCTCATCGTACTCGCCCAGCTTTGCCTTCATCTGCTTTGCAGTCCTCATCCATTCCGCAGTCTGCTCCGGGAGATCTGCAGGCGCCTGAAAATCCTCCTTGCCCAAGTCACCGAGTAGATTTTTGAGACGAGTCATTTCTCGTTCAAGAGCCGCTTCCTGTGCAGCGCTTTGCCGAACCTGCTCAGACAGCTCAAATTGCTCGTTGGTCAGCTCCGACACACGCACGCCCATTTGCTGAACGTCTGTAGTTCCAAGCATGACGGCGAGCTCGGCCAATGCTTCCAAGTCTTGTAGACCCTCGCTGCTCAGAGCCTCTACAAGGGCGTTGTAGACCTCGTCACTCTCATGACTGCGTTCATTAGCGCCCGCGTGCAGAGCAGCCTTCTCCACGCGCTCCACCAGTGCTCGCTGCTCGTCTGCGGCCTCATTGACCGTAGCTAGACTCAGCAACGCCTGCAATGTATCCTCGTGCCTCTCGAAGCTTGGCAAGGACTTGCCATATCGCTTCGCCAGCCAGGCATCCACGAACGCCCAGTCTTTGGCCTGCGCTTGCTGCGCTCGCGCCTTTGACGGCGAGAACAGCGCCGACGCAGACCAGTCTCCGGGGCTGTCCATGAGTCAGTCACGTGACGGTCGAATGTTCAGGTCACCTTAGGAAGGAGGTCTTGAGAAGTCCAGGCCCGGGAAGTAATAATAAGAAAGGAGTGGGGTGCCAAACAATGATGTTTGATTGGCTGGTCCGCCAATAATTGCTTGATGTCAACGGGGTACACATCAATATTTGACGCCCATTAATTACCTCGGTTGATTAGCATCTCTGGCCTGAGCATTTGAGCCCTTGGAATCTGCCTCTGGAGAAGACATGTCCAAGGTATGCTGTTGACGGATTGATAGCGGCCAGCCGACGGTTGACGTCCATCAAACGAGTGATGGGACGCATCAAATTATTGATGGACGCAGGACTTGGTAGGACGTACGGGTGATGGACGGGTCATTCGGCGCATACCCCTGACTGAAGTCGCGGTATGGACAAAGCGGTTGACCAGAACGTCACAGGCAACTCATCATATCAGATCCCTCCATGTACGCCGTGGGACGGGGGCAGAGGATCGACCAGCCTGACTGTCGAACGGGCGATGCTGCTCGTCCTGCCACTCCTCGCGTCATGTCCGTCAAGGCCAACTTGAAAGCGGCAAAGGCGGCTCTCGACGCAGAGGACTATGCCAAGACCATCCAGGAAGCCCAAGCAGCGCTCTCGTCCGATCCACAGAGTTACTTCGCCCGCCTGTTCCTAGGACGTGCCCTTGAGAAGCAGGGACAGTACGAGGAGGCTGCAAAGGCGTATCGAGCGGCGGCGGAATCCAAGCCAGACGACACCCAAGGATGGCTTGGCCTGTGCAGCGTCTACGAGGCCGAAGGCGGCAGCAGGATCGATGAATATCGTGACGCAGCGGTCAGAGTAGCGCAGCTCTACGCCAATGCTGATGACAAGCATCGGTGTCAGTCAATCGTCGATAAGCTCACAAGTCTCGCCAAGAAGAAGGGAACGCCACAGCAGTACAAACGCACTCTTGAGGTCCTCCTGCCAGGAGGGCCAATCTATGACTACCTCGAGGGCCGAATACAGCATCCGAGTCTCACCTATGTCCGGCTTGCCGACATCATCGAGCAGGAAGAAGCGCAGCGCGTCAAGCAACAAATCGCCGAACGGCGGACCAGGATCGGTGCCAAGATTGGCCAAGTGACCACCGATGTGAAGCGCGAGGTCTTCCAAAGCAGCCGACTCGAACAGATCTATCAGCAGATTATTGACTGGGCGAGTGATGATGAGGTTCGGAGAGAGTATGAGGAGAAGCTCCTGCAACGTGCCTTCGACCTGCTGGTCGTCCTTCCAGCCGATGCGAAAGCTGCAAAGCTCCATCAGGTTCTCAATTTGGCTGAAGGTATGGTCATCATCCACCATCCATTCCGTCTGGCATGGGATCTCACGTTGGAGACGAGAGATTTGGAGGATCTGAAGGACCTGGATGTGAATACCTGGCGAGAATACGTCTCATTCTTTCCAGAGTCCGGGTTGGGTAAGGTGCTCAAAGCTTGGCTCAGTAGCGAGCTCTCGCCCTTTCCAGCGCCTCCGAAGGACGAGGAGAATACTGAAGTCGAACAGGCCAAGGAAATAGGTGCCGAGGATCGGCTATTGCTTGTCACTGAAGGTCTCGCTGCTGCGGAGCAGTCACCATCCGCGCATCGTCTGGTCGCAGACTACTATCGGCATCTGGAGGAGTATGAGAGTGCAGTAGATACAGCGAGAAATGGCTTGAAGACCGCGACGATCGAATCCCAAAAGCTCGGCTTGACCATGCAGAATACGAGGGATGCATTGAACAGCACGCTGGGGACAGCACTTGTCCATTTTCAGGCGCCAAGAAATCATGTCGAAGCCAGAAGACTATTTGAGGACATTCTGCAGCGCAAGGCGAGATCAACCCCGGAACTGATAGGGCTTGGTTTGATCTATGAGGAGACAGAGGATTACCAAAAAGCCATTGACTTCCTGGCTCGTGCTCTTGAAGAGGACAGAGGCAACCTCCGCGTCGGTAGTGAATTGGCCTGGTGCCGAGCACTTTCTGGTGACTACGAACAGGCCCAGCAGGAGCTCGAGACGTTCTTGCCCCAGCTGAAGACGGATGACCCTCGCGCGCAAGACCTACGAGCCCAAGTGTTGTATCGAATAGGTGTTTGCGTATGGGAGACTGATACATCGAAATCAGCTCGTCGCTCGCGCGATGGAGCATACGCTCGCTTTCTGGCTGCGATCAAGACGAATGTCAACTTTGCTCCAGCATACACCTACCTTGGCTATTACTACGGCGACTACGCCAAAGACGGGAAGCGCGCTCGACAATGTTTTCAAAAGGCCTTCGAGCTCTCATCATCAGAAGTGGTGGCAGCCGAGAGACTGGCCAAGTCCTTCGCAGACCAGGGCGACTGGGACATTGTCGAAGTCATCTCACAACGTGTCGTCGATTCTGGCAGAGCAAGGCCACCACCTGGTTCTAAGAGGAAAGGTATCAGCTGGCCCTACTCTGCACTCGGCGTGGTTCAGATGAACAGGCAAGACTATCAGCGAGCGATCACCTCTTTCCTCTCTGCACTTCGTATCAGTCCAGATGACTACCAAAGCTATGTTGGGCTGGGCGAGAGCTATCACAATTCTGGTCGATACAACTCGGCCTTGCGGACGTTGAATCATGCACTGGATTCGCTGGACGATACATCGACAAGGAGGACAGGGGAGACTTGGTTCGCGAGATACATGCTGGCGAACGTGCATCGCGAGCTCGGCGACTATGACGAGGCCATTGAGGGGCTGGAGGATGTCCTCAAAGAGCGGCCGGATGAATTTGGCGTGCTGACATCCCTATTGCAGACATTTGTGGAGAAGGCATGGCGATGCTTGGATACTGGCCTGTTCGGACAGTCCATCACCAGTGCTATACGTACTATCGATACGGCGGCGCTCATCGCCAAGTCTCGTCCGCAAGCTTTCAACGTTTGGAAAGCAGTCGGCGATGCTTGTCTTGTCTTCACCTGGATTCAGTCTGGCATGCTTCAATTTCCTAAGGATAATATATTGACGCTGTTGAGCAACTCGCCTGACGACCAGGCCTACATGGGACTCGCAGAAATTGACCAAGTCCGCTTTGACAGCCTCTCAGGCAGTCAAACCAATGGCACAAAAAATTCCACGGCATTACCTCTACCACTCACAGCGGGTATCTTGGCATACAAACGCGCCATCTCTGCCTGCTCGCACGACTTGCACGCCCAAGCAGTGGCATGGTACAATTTAGGCTGGGCTGAGCATCGCGCCTTTGTCTGCAGCGAGGCAAAGCCCGGCAAGAAATATCTGAAAGCCGCTGTTCGCGCATTCAAGCGTGCAATTGAGCTTGAAGCCGGCAACGCAGAATTCTGGAATGCTCTCGGAGCGGTTACGACGACGCTCAATCCGAAGATCGCTCAGCACGCTTTCGTACGGTCTCTGCATTTGAACGAGCGTAATGCCAAAGTCTGGGTGAACTTGGGTGTACTATATCTGCTTGAGAACGACCATGAGCTGAGCCATCAAGCTTTCAGTCGAGCGCAGTCGACTGACCCGACATATGCTCATGCGTGGGTGGGCGAAGGCTTGATTGCGCTGCTCTTGGGCGATGCGAAGGAAGCGCTGAACCACTTCACGCATGCCTTTGAGGTGTCAGAGTCGTCGTCAACGATCTCGAAGCGCCAATATGCAGTCTCCAGCTTCGATCATCTGCTGGCGTCGCCTTCGGCGTCCAATGACCTTACGAAGCTCATCCAGCCAATATTCGCCCTGGAACAATTACGTGCTCAGCTACCCGGCGACTTGCCGTACCGCCACTTGGCAGCATTGCTCTTAGAACGGGTGGGCAGTCTCGCTGCAGCGATCGAAGCACTCGACGAGCTGTGCGCTTCCGCTGAAGCAGACTACGAGACATCTGAAATTCTGGCAGCACTCGCCCGCTTTGCCTTGGCGAAGAGTGATCTCGGTCGATGTCAACTTGCTTCCTCAGCCTTCCAACCAGCCGCTGAGAATGCCGAGACCGCGCTCGATCTCTCGTCAGACGCCGAGAGCAGCGGCCTAGATGCAGAGGCCAGACAAAAGTTGCGTCTATCCGCGCATCTGACCGCCGGTCTGGCATACCACAACCTGCAGCAGGGTAGCGACGCCATCAGCATGTTCCGTACTGCCCTGGAAGAGAGCAACAGTAACCCGGACGTGGTATGCCTACTGGTCAAGGTGCTCTGGGCCCACGGCGGGGCAGACGAGAAGACCGTCGCCCGTGAACAGCTCTTCGAGGTCGTGGAGACGCACCCCGAGCACGTCGCGAGTGTCACACTGCTCGGCGCGATAGCAGCGCTAGACGACGACAACGATACCGCCAACGCAGTCAAAGATGACCTCTTGACTCTGAGAAGCGAGAACGACCTCCACCTCAGTGACCTCCATGACATCGAATCCCTCCTCTCCGCCCTCGCTCACCTCCGGAACCCCGACGCCCCCGTCGACGCGCTCACCGAAGCCCAGTCCGCCACCTTGCTGCGCCCAGATCGTCCAGTCGCCTGGACCGAACTCGCCGATCTCTCCGGCGAGTCGTACGCCGCGGCCATGGCGCTCACGACTGCGCAGAAGGCTGTGCCGCCGGCGGGAGAGATGGACGCGGGCGCTTTGGCGAGGGCTTTCGCGGGGGCAGGGACGGTGGGGGATGCGCAGAGGGCGATTGTGCATGCGCCGTGGGAGTCTGCTGGGTGGAAGGCGTTCGGTGAGGCGTTGGGATGAATCTGGATGTGGAGATGTTGCCGAGGGTCCTGTTGGCGATGAGGGTGTTGGGAAGCCAAGCCGAAGTTGGTCGTGATGATTTCGAGCGCACTGGTGCGGCCGGGTCGCTGTTGGTGAATTTCTCATTGCCTCGGATCGGATGTATTGGTGCATGTCCTCCACCGCTTGTTGAACGAATGGACTCAGACGTATAGAATCTACAGCGGCGCGTGAAAGCATCTCTGATGGTAGGTCATCGAGGCCGGGTCGATGCACACAGGTTGGGAGTTCAAGTGTTCGCATTCAGCGGCGACAGCGTGAGAGCCGAGAGCGGGAATGTACGTTATACAAGTATGAAGACACGTGCCCCGAGAACCCTTTCGCCCGCTTCATATGCCTCAAAAACACCAATGCTTCAAATGCTCCTCCTCACACCTACACCCACACGGCAGCATTACTCCACGAACTCCCTCACCCTCTTCAACCACCCCAGGTACTCCTTCTGCTCCTTGACATCGATGTACTCCGGCACGAACAGCGCGAGACCCGTGTTGATGCCGCGGACGTCCAAGTACGTCTCGAGCAGACCCTGCACCTCCTCGTCGAGCTGCTGGAATGGCGGGCCGGTGTAGAGGGTCTCGGACTGGTCGTTCAGGAGCTCGGAGACGGTCTTGGCGTTGGTGGTGCGGGAGTCTGGGAGGTGGGTGACGTTCTGGATGGTCCAGACGCCGTTGTCGGCGATAAGGTTGATGCGGAGGGCGCCCTGAACGAGTCCACGTTAGCATCGATTTGTCCTCACGTGTGCAGGGGTGGGTTTCCTACCTTGCCCTTCCTCTGAACAAGCACGTTCACGTTCGCGGGGAAGGCGGGCTGGCCGTCCTGCTCATCTTCTGGGTCCCTCAGTCCTTCGCGATCGCCTGGTGCGACGCCGTCTTCAGGCGCGACCTTGATGTTGCCGCCGCTCGTCCGGCCCTGGTTGATGGCGCCTTTGGTGTTCGCACCACCACTCTGTGCATCGCCGAGCTCGTCCTCCTCGTCCATCAACGCCTCATCCGGGTCCTCGTTCTCCGGGAACGGCGTGTTGAAGTCCTCGATGCTGAACGAGACCGTGATGTTCTCATCCTCGTACTTCCGCTTCAACAGCACCTCCTGCTCGCCCTCGTTGTCCACAATTTCCCAGTGGGGGTTCTGCGAGGTGAAGGCGTCGATGTTGCTGTTGCTCTCGGCCGGGTTGGCATTCTCCTCCGTCTCGAGCTGGATCTCCTGGTTCAACTTTGCGGCGAGCTCTTGTGCTGAGTCATCGCGGCGGCAGAGCGAGGTGGAGAAGCAACGAGGCGCGATGATGCGCGGGTGTTGTTGACGGACGGCGGAGTGGAGAGCTGGGGTGAAGGTGGAGGTGCGGGTGCTGTAGTTGGTGGCGAGGCGGAGGGATGTCCGGGGCACCGAGCGCGAGAGGATGCGAAGCGACATCATGCTGGCGAAGGGAGAGACGAGGGCACGACGTTTGACAAGTTGATTGATATACAATATGCACGGTGGAATCCGATTCGGAAGCAACGACCCTTTTGCTCTTTGGTTTCTTCATCTGATACCCAGAGCTATGACCACCTACAACCTCGGGACGCGGCATCATCCCGCGCCCGCCATCTTCAGATTTGGGATTGGCCGTCATCGCCCGCCAGCAACATTCTACATGTATTGTGGATTATCATCGACATTGCGCTTTTCCCCTCTGTCGCCGCCTCAGCACTCACAATCAACCCTTTGCCATGCCCTCCGCGGCCGTCGTGCCGAACATCGGCGCCCAAAAGACTACGACGGCGCAGAAGAAAGAGAAGCCATCTCCCCTCCGCTCCATCATCGCCGGAAGTACAGCAGGCGCAGTCGAGATCGCAGTCACATACCCGGCCGAGTTCGCCAAGACACGCACTCAGCTCAACCAGCGATTAGCAGCGGGTCAGAAGCTGCCATGGCCACCGTTCGGCCCGCAATGGTACGCAGGATGCACGACCCTCATCATCGGCAACAGCATCAAGGCCGGGGTCCGCTTTGTCGCGTTCGATCAGTACAAGCAGATGCTGAGTAACCCGGACGGCACGATATCAGGACCCATGACGGTCCTCTCTGGCTTCCTGGCCGGGGCGACCGAGTCATTGCTCGCTGTCACGCCGTTTGAGAGTATCAAGACGCAGCTTATCGATGACCGCAAGAGGCCTCAGCCGAGGATGAAAGGCTTCTTGCATGGTAGTGCGCTCATTGCGAGGGAGCAAGGCATCCGAGGGTTCTTCAAGGGATTTGTGCCGACTACAGCAAGGCAGGCAGCGAACAGCGCTGTCCGCTTCAGCTCGTACACCTCGCTCAAGCAAGCCGCGCACTCGTATGTCGCCCCTGGTGAGAAGCTGTCGACACCTGCGACGTTTGCGATCGGAGGTTTGGCTGGCACAATCACCGTGTACACTACGCAGCCAATCGACACCGTGAAGACGAGGATGCAGAGCATCGACGCGAAAGGTCACTATAAGAACAGCATTGATTGTGCTGTCAAGATCGTCCGAAAAGAAGGCTTCTTGAAGCTCTGGAGCGGGGCGCTACCGCGTCTTGGTCGATTGGTCTTCAGCGGTGGCATTGTGTTTACCATGTATGAGAAGACGATAGAATTGCTGGACAAGGCAGATCCGGACAAGAAATACATATGAGCTTGGAAACGTCTCAGAAGATACTCTGGAGGAGAGGTCAAGAAGTTCCAGACAACGTACACGACAACATGGAAACCAGGCCTAGCCTTTGCTACACAAGCAGGGTTTCCAATGTGCGCACCAGGACCTGGGGGTCTTCAACAGAAGCATTGCTTAGGCGGTCGCCAGTACCTGAGCGAATACATTAGATGGTAACATGGAGGGCGAGTAAATTAGGGTGCGTTCAGAAAGCAGCTCGCAGGTGCAATCTGGACGTAAAATTTCTGCAGCCTTGCCACACTCGGGGACTTGCAAGCAAAAGGCCCGTTCGCCACGATAAGAACGCCAGGCACTCAAGCGCACAGACTGAACGCATTCGCAGGATGGCATGTGCAAAGGGTTGGCTCGGCCGCTTGAGCAACAGCCTGATGCCTGTAGAGCCGTCTATGCCCTAGGTCCCTCGGTCTTGCAGCCTCCATGACTCGGTCGTGGGCTCGCCAAGTTGCATAATAACGACTTGGCCGCACTGGCTACACTTGCAGCGTCTACGGTCAAAAGGCGCTCGTGAATCAGCGCACCAGACTGCCAGAGCTTTCGCACGCCCTCTTTTACGTGGCTGATATTGTCTTGGGAATGCATTCGAGCTCCTGAACCATCCACATTTTCTCGCAAAGAAAATGATATGCATCTATCTTCACGTCAACCAAAACAACAATCACTTCTCTCGTTATCGCCCAGATCTCCTATCGTTAACTAACCTCTCGTCGTCAATAATTGCCTCACATCAACACCATCAACGTCACCATCAGGTTCTGCACGTGGACCAGCTCTCATGCCAGTGAGACTCACGCTGTTGCACGACTTCTACGCCATCACCAAACATCGGTTTACCTCGTTCATCAGGACTGATCAAGGCGTGCGACTGATCAATCCTGTTGGCGATCAATGACCAACAGAACCACTGGAGTTGACAGGCATGCTTACCAGATACAATATCATCGCACTGATGGGGGCCTCCCCACGCGCATCCAATTCCTTTACGCGGACAATGAACTTAGTCACGAAGCTGGAACAATTGTGGAGGCATTATGAGACAATGCCATGTACTAAAAAAGTCAAGTACCTGTCCCATGGTGGTCGTGGACTCGTGGACTCTGCATCGAGACTTCAGACCATCGCGTTCAAGCTTGCCGTATCCCGCGGGCGGTAATTGCTGGCCCCTCACGTGGCATGCCAACAACAGATCGGGGAGGAAGCATCCCTGTTGCCTGCCTGGCGATGTCAGGATTCGTCTGGCTCGTAGGGTAAATTATCGTTTGCTCGATATCCAGGACATTCTTTAGTAACAATAACAAGAGCGGCACGGGCGAAGGTCCAGCGGAAAGTCTCTCCCCTACCAGTGTCTCTGACACACGGTCGGCCAATCATGGTTCAGGTAATCAAGCTTATTTCCAACCCACCAAAGCTTGGCAAATGAGTGGCGGACGTCTCGAACTCTGTTCGTAACATCACCTCCTACTCCGCTTGGCCGGAGTCAACCACCGCGTGTCTACAGGCGCAGTGATTGCCCTTGCCAGCATCTCTGCAACCATCAGATCGGACCAGGCGACTTATGTGGCCCGGCCGATCATGTACAGTCCTATCAGGACATCCTAAAGGCTGAGCCCGGCAGGACGCCCTCCCGAGCATTGCAGATAAGTTCGATCTGATAACTTTGAGTCTACAAAAGCTGCACGCCGCAAGATCTGATAAAGATGCCAGTAAATAAGCACCGCCCGGGACTGGCCCATGCTTCCCCTCTTAGCGGAAGACCACGATGCCGAGTAAAATGATGCCTGTTGCGAAGCTACTAGTAGCATTTATCGCGGCCCCTGCGGGTGCATGAGCAAACAGTCACATCCGCCGTAGTATTGAATCGCTGCATCCCAGGCCCAGGCTCTGATGAAGTATAAGTATTTATCGTTCCCGCATCCCTCCCTTTCCTCGAGATTAACGCGTGCGTGTCGACTTTATCTTCGTTGGTCTTCCAGTACCTGGCTCTCACACTCGTTCTTGCCTAGACCCGTACACAGTTAGTAGACTATCATCACCATAATGTATGCTTCCGTTCTCCTCCTGGCGGCGGCGGCCGGCCTGGCTGTCGCGCAGCGCCCGACCAACACGTCGATCTGCGACTACTACACCACTGCGCTCTTCACCGACAACACGGCCAAGAACCAGTATGCGCTCTTGACTGCTCTCGTCAACCGTGCTGGTACCGGCAATCAGACTACCGACACGAAAGTCAACGGCATCGTCGTTCCGGGCGAATACAACGGCAGCGCCGTCAACCTCCTGCCGTACTTCGACGCCGAGTTGAAGTCGACCAACCGCAACAACATGCCGGCTTGCGTGAACTTTGTGGACGGCGGCTCGAATCAGGAGTAGGTCCCCAGATGGCACGCGCCGACGATGAAGGCGACACATGGCCGTTCGATCGCTGACTCCGTTTTCTAGAACCCTGTTCGCCCACCTTTACCAGTACTTCGGCGCCCTGCTCGGCTGCTCGACGTACGGCAGCGCCGACTTCCCGGCGTACCAAGGCAACCCCAATATGTACGAGGTGCACAAGTTCATGTACCTGGACGCCTACCAGGTCGAGTACTTCATCGAGCAGGTCGGTCTCTCGGCCAAGAGCTTCGGCGTCGCCGACAGCGATGTCACCGCCGTCGGCCAGTCGTTGACTGCCGCCTTCGACTACCGCGACTCTGCTCCGGTCGCTCTCCTGCCCAACACCGAGGCGCAGCCCCAGGCTATCTGCATCAACGTGAGTCTCTTCCTCAAGCTTGACCGTTCATCGCGCGCGCGCTAACAAAGGTCATGCAGCCATCCTGCCCTCTCGCTGCCAACCCCGACTACAGCGCCTACGAGACCCCCTACCCGCCCACGTACTGCAACGCCACCAGCAATAGCACGACCATGGCCGCGAGCGCCACCACCAGCTGCCCGTACCCGACCATGAACGCCACCATGACCATGGCCACCGCCACCGGCACCATGGGGAGCCAGACCACGTCGGGCGCCGCCGAGTACACGGGCGCCGCCGACCGGACGACGGGCAGTGCTGCGGCCTTGATCCTGGGTGCGTTGGCTGCTCTGCTGTAAGCGAGGTGTGCGTCGCGGGGGGGGGATGGATGTCGATAATGGGGGTGGAGAGAGAGAGAGAGAGTGTGTGTGTGTGGTTGGAGATTTGTAACCAGAGAGTTGTAATGCCTACAATGAACAGATTGCAGTTGTCGCGTGTCTGTCTACCCACGCTTGTCCGGCGAGTTCCGCCGTCCTGAGATGCCTGTGGTGATCTCGATGTGCCGGGATGAACTGGACATGTCCTACTATACACCTTTTGCTATTGTGGTTGTTGGTACGTCAGGGATTATTATTGTTGTTGATGGTGAGTTGGGAGAAGGAGGATGTGTCCGTACCTTAGGGTCATAATCAGCATGCTCTCACTCTGGGCATCATTAATGAATTGACGGTGTTTTGTCGTGCATGCCACCGCTAGAATCTGCACGTGCGAAGAACTAAGGTACATTACCCCGCGCCGCCATTGGAGTCAGACAGAATTTCGTCGCGCTTCGTCATTCAGGTATTTTCTGAGGAGTCAGTCACCTGAACTACATACATGTACATACATGTAATCCACTGGCAATCACACCTCAGTATACCTTATTACCATTCGAGAAACACCACGACGACTCCTACACCGGACCAGCGACCCACGACCGAAGACTCATATCGAGTAAGAATCGAAGACATAGCGCCGTTGCAGAGATGCCGATGCTCAAGGATCCATCACACAAATACCGCCGATTCAAGCCATTGAACATCCCCGACCGGCAATGGCCGAGCAAGACCCTCGACCGAGTCCCCCGGTGGCTGGCGACGGACCTGAGAGACGGCAACCAGTCCCTCGTGGACCCCATGGACGGCGAGCAGAAGTGGAGGTATTTCCAGATGCTGGTCAAGCTGGGCTACAAGGAGATTGAAATCTCCTACCCCTCGTCCGGCGCCACCGACTACGACTTCACGAGAAAGCTGGTGACGACGCCTGGCATCGTGCCGGACGATGTGTGGCTGCAGGTGCTGTCACCGTGTCGGAAAGAGTTGATCAGACGGACCGTGGACAGCCTGAAGGGCGCAAAGAAGGCCATTCTGCATCTGTACTTGGCCACGAGTCCATGTTTCCAACGGATCGTGTTTGGCATGAACAACGACCAGTCCAAGGCCTTGGCGGTCGAGTGCACCAAGTACGCGCGCAGCATCACCAAGGACGACCCGGAGTCGGGAGTGGAGGAGTGGGCGTACGAGTTCAGCCCCGAGACCTTCTCCGACTCGGATATGGATTTTGCGGTCGAGATATGCGAGGCCGTCAAAGAGGCTTGGGGTCCCAGCGAGCAGAGCCCGATCATCTTCAACCTACCTGCGACTGTCGAGATGAGCACACCCAACGTCTACGCCGATCAGATCGAATATTTCTGCCGGAACATTACAGAACGAGAGAAGATTTGCGTATCGTTGCATCCGCACAACGACCGAGGTTGCGCGGTGGCGGCCGCCGAGTTGGCACAAATGGCTGGGGCGGACCGAGTGGAAGGGACACTGTTTGGCAACGGTGAGCGAACGGGTAACGTGGATCTGGTGACTCTGGCTTTGAATTTGTACACTCAGGGCATCCACCCGGGCATCGACTTCTCAGACCTGGAGAGCGTGATTGACATTGTCGAGAAGAGCAACAAGATCCCCGTTCATCCGCGTGCACCCTACGGTGGTCAGCTCGTCGTCTGCGCCTTCTCCGGCTCACATCAAGATGCTATCAAGAAAGGATTCATGGCCCGCGAAAAGGCAGGGGCAACCACAACAGATCCGTGGGTCATGCCATATCTCCCACTGGATCCAGCAGATATTGGCAGAACATACGAAGCCATCATTCGGGTGAATTCGCAATCTGGCAAAGGTGGCGTCGCCTGGATCATCAAGCGCACTCTCCAGCTTGATCTGCCTCGCGGCCTTCAAGTCGCCTTTAGCAAGATCGTGCAACGCGAAACAGACATGCTGGGTCGTGAGCTCCTGCCGAATGAAATCAAAGACCTGTTCGTGGAGGCCTACCATCTCAATCGCAACCCTCGTTTCAGCTTGGTCGACTACAACATCACCACCGATCGATCCGTCTCTCCGGCACCTCCCACCGATGGCAAAACGGCTTCGAATCGCAATCTGCGCCGCAAATTTGACGGAGTCATTGAGATCGATGGACAAGAACATCAGGTCTCCGGCACCGGCAACGGTGCCCTATCTGCGCTGTCGAATGCGTTGAAGACTCTGGGCGTCGACCTGGATATCACGGATTACAAGGAACATGCTATCGAGAAGCGCGACGGCACGGCCCCAAGGAGGGACACGCAAGCCGCGACGTTCATCGAATGCTCGGCGAATGGCCAGGCACAGAAAGTATGGGGGGTGGGCATCCACGAGGATGTGGTGCAGAGTTCGCTGTTTGCATTGCTGTCAGCTGCAAGTTCAGTCAGTCTATCAAGCTGCACTTCAACATACATGAGTGGGGACTGATGAAATCGTGTAGTTCCTATCCTCCAGACCATCGACCCCCGTCCCATTCCGGCCTAAGCGGTCGAACACCGGCACCTTGGAAGTCGATGGACCAGGCATCGCCGCTCTGGCGCAGGAGATGTCCGAGGCGCCGAAGAGTGACCCGGATGCTGTTGCCAAGCTTGAAGCAACCGTTGAGGCCCAGGAGAAGTTGCCACAGGTCAACGGGACTGCCAATGGTCAAATACATTAGTCGGATCGGAAATGTAGAGTCTTGTAATGGTGGCGTTAGAGTCGGGGTATTTATGCATATGATCTCACGATGCAACAAAAGCATGTACATAGATACATGGAGGGACTTTGGCGTGCCTGGCTTTAGGATGAGGTTCCAGCCGACCGCTTACCTGTGTATGAGTGGTGCAGTGTGACGAGGGTGACATTGCTAAGGTAATGGCCCTCGCATTGAAGAGTCTTCAGAATCGCAAATGCGCCTCACGACAGTCGAAAGCAGATGAAAGGAAGACGTCGTGCATTATACCTAGAGCGGACGCCTGCGCTTCATCTCGACTCAAAACACTTGCCTGGAACGCTGTAGATGCACAGTTGAAAAAACAAGAAGGAATTCCGAACACAATCCTTCCCATCCTACAGCCTCGCAGTCGGCGTATCCTGCTTCAACCTCACCAGCCCCTCCTGGATACACGTCGCGATCAACACGCCCTCCCTCGTGTACATCCGCTGGTGCACCAGCCCCCTCCCATCCCCCGCCCACGGGCTCTCGCACTCGGTGAAGATCCAGTCGTCCGCGCGGAAATCCAGCGGACGATGGAAGTAGATCGTATGGTCGAGCGAGACCATCATGCCGACCTCGGGCCTCCCGGCGGCGCCCCGCGCCGGCACGACGTGACCCTGCGCGTCGACCTCGACGTTCCGCAGCTGCTCGATCATGTCGTCGTCGAGCGAGCGCGCGCGCAGCTGCTCGTCCGACAGCGCCCGCAGGTGCTGCAGCTGGCTCGGCCGCACGCCCGGCGGCAGCCTGCCCGACGCGAAGCGCCACAGCTCGTGCACCCGCGCCACGGTCCCGATGAAGTACGAGTCGGACATGTACGCCAGCGCCGACGTGTGCGCCTCGTAGCCCCCTTCCGCGCTGATCCGGCCCCGCGCCTTGATCCACCGCCTGGTGCGGCGCTCCTGCGGCGCCCACCCCTCCTGCTCCCCGTGCACCTGGGTCCGCTGACTCACAAACGGCGAGTGCTTCCCGCGGGACGCATCCTCGGGCTCCGTGTCCCGCTCCTCCGACGGCGGCGGGAACGCCGGCATCCGCGGCGCGTGCTGCACCGTCTTCTGCCCGCCGCTGCCCGCCCGCATGAACGAGATGGTCGTCGTGAAGATGGGCTGGCCGCGCTGCCGCGCCTGCACGGTGCGCGTCGCGAACGAGCGGCCCTCGCGCACGCGCTCGACGTGGTAGATGACGGGCACCTCGCTGTTGCCGTTCAGCACGAAGTAGCAGTGCATGCTGTGCGCCAGGAAGCCCGGGGGCACCGTGCGCTGGGCGGCGGCGAGGCACTGCGCGATGGCGGCGCCGCCGTAGATGCCGCGCGCGCCCGGCGGGTGCCAGAGCGGACGGGTGTTGGTGAAGAGGTTGGGGTTGATGTCTTCGAGGTGGGTGAGCTCGAGGACGTCTTCGATCGGGGCTTTGGTGCCCGAGGGCGGCGGGGGTTTGATGAGGGTAGGGTGGGACATGGTGGTGTTGTTGGTGGGGAGGGGGTGTGGGAGAGCGAGGGAACGATATGAGGTTTGCGACTACGAAGAAATTGTCGACCGCATGGTAGTTCTTATTATCATCGTCTGCGAGTGAGCAGTACGGCCGCAACGCGAGAATTGGGTCGTCGTCGCGACATGGGCTCGACGGAGTGATGACGGTCGTGGATGTGAGCCGAGGTACGAGGATCGGCGCCCTCGATGGAACGGGCCAAGTCTCCGGTCACATGCCTATGATGAATAATGCTGATGATGAGAAGGCGACGCGTGATTCAGTGGGTATCTCGATCGTGTCGTCGTTTATCTACAGTATCCCAGATTTCGAAACAATATATACACAATGAATCTACTGCTGGCTCAAGCGTTGACGCTCCGCCTCCATGTGGGCAAGGGCATCGCGATATCCAGCCTCGTATGCGCTGCCCATCTTCTTGGGATCGAATGCTGAGCTCGGCACCGCCGAACTGGTGGTGTGGCTCGGGGTTGTCTGCGTCGTCGAGCTGGCCATGCCTCCGCTGACTGGAGCACTCCCCACCGTTCTTTGGGCGTCGACTGCACCTTGGGTGTACGCACCTCCTGGGCTGCTCAACGGCTGTGCAATACCGACGCCTTGGCCGCCGTCGTTCTGGCCCGAGAGGCCTGGCTCCGTCTGGGCCTGCTGCCTGATGGTGTCTCCCTGTGCGTGGTGGTGGTGCTGACCGGCCTCGTGGACGCCATACGCACCTGCTCCCGCTGCGCCTGTTGCAATGGCAGCATCGCGCCCATAGTGATGCTGGTTTGCAGAGGAAGGGGTTTGCTCGTATGAGCGCCCGATTGTGTCTGGCTGGCCTTGCGCAGTATGGCGACTGTCGTGGTGGAGCGCGCCGCTGGCAGAGCTCGGCTGAGTCGAGCTGGAATGGCCGTGGTGGCCGTGGTGGCCATGGTGATGGCCATGCTTTTGTTCCTCGTGAAGGCCATATGCGCCAGCTCCTGCAGCGCCTGCGCCCAAGGCCGCATCACGTCCTGTGTGGCTGTGCTGTCCATCACCAAGAGTCCGACCACCAGCGGTCGGGACGGCCTCTGGGTTGGACATGTACGATGTAGGACCTGAAATGAAGTTGCGATCATTGACTGTGGCAGGCTGCGTCGCAGAGTTCGCGACACCGCCATGGGCTGTTCTCGGGACTCCCTGCTCATCGTAGGAAGTGCGTGGTTGCTCGTGCGTAATAGCCTGACCAGGTCCGCTGTAGCCTGCACTGCCGACATTCGGTGCAGCATCAGCCGCAGTCCTCTGGCCTGCCGAGCTGTACGGATCGTACGGCTCTCTCGCCTGGGTCTTATTGAGACCAGCGCCAGGACCCTGGGAGGAGCCACTAGTCACCCTTTGGCCACCGTTGCCTGGATACATCGGATTGTCGACGGCGGAGCCCGTGGGTGGAATGTACCCACTGTGGCCTCCGCTACCAACGGGATGCCTGAGGTCGTGCGACCTGCTCCCACCGCCTGAAGACAGACCTGCACCGGCTGCGCCAGCCCCAGCGCCATAGGCACCCGTGGTTCCAGACGTGGAGCCAGAAGCGCCGGGAGCACCGTACCGCTCCGCTGTTTGGGGTGAGATGCCAGAGCTAGAGTGCCCGTGGCCTCCGCCGACCTCTGCAGTCACACCCGGTGCACCGCGCCCGCCAGTCGCGCCAGAGCTGCCAAGCGATAGACCCTGCGCCTTCTGCTCAAGACCGCCAACAAGACCAGAACGGTTTCCACCGCTCCCGCCCATAGCATTACTCATTTCGTGCGTCGCATACTGCTTCTCAGCCTGTTGCTGCAAGCCTCCACCCGAGCTTCCATGCTGACCACTGATGTGATTCTGGCCTTGCTTCTCGACCTGCTTCTCGGCCTCCTTACCAGAATGGCCAGAGAGCTTGTCCTCGATTTTGCTGATGAGACCCATTGTTCAGAAATTCCTATCTATGATGTGGTACAAGCAGGATCCCTCGCGCTGGGCCCAAGGGAAGTACATGTATATACGACGTCTGCGTCGTTATTACACCTGCGGCACATTTTCGCGAATACGTCATGTCTACCAGCGCATGCAGACACGAGGCCGTCGATCATTCGCAAATCCGCAGTCACGGTAAGTCGTTGTGCCAACTTCTCCCACAATCTGCCGTTTTCGTGACTGTCAGAACTGGTTTGAGAAGACCAGACGAGCTGTTAGATCCGTCGACGCTACTGATTGCTACGTCACTCGATCCGAGCATTTCAATGCAGTGTAGCCAATCGTAGCATTTCAAGCGCAATTGCAGTTCAATGGACTAGTGGGGTGCATCACATAGTAAGAGGTTGAGCATTGCGACGTGACGACAAGGCGCCGTGGTGCAGGACTCCATGGCGTCGGTCTGGACCATGACATCGGGCGTTCCGTCCCCCGCGGTAGATGAGCTGTACAGGTAGATAGAAACCAGACCACGCTGACGCACGCCTTGGAATCACGACCATTAGCAGGTCCGATGCCCAGATCCGCCTCATCAACAACAACGCACAGCTCGGCGTGACCGGCAACCTCATTCCTCCTTTCGAGCGCCTCCACAGGATCCCCGTCTGAATGCGCTCGATCAGGATCTGCCAGCCGCCGTCGGACAATTGCACTTGTTGGACCAAACCCAGCCTTCGTGTCCTCGACCGACCCGTGCTTCGTGAACCGGAAAAGCCCTGGTGACCCATCTGCAAACACCCTCCGCTGAAGAAAACACACCTCCTCATCATCAAAAAGTGCCTACTCTGCGTCGACGGCCCATGGCAACGGTAGGTCCTCCTACCCTCCTCTGCACATCGTACGCAACAGCGTCCCTCTGCCGTCGCTCAATCATGTCGGGGCTTCTGTCACAGCCAAAAAGCGGTACTGGAGTATCGAAGGAGATCCCATATGACTTTTACCGGGCCTTGTGCCCACGTCGAAGCACGCCGTCTTCGTGCTCCGGTGTGGTAATTCAAAACAGTCCGATGAAGTGGTTCTGGGTTAGGATTTGCCACGTCTTCTGGCATAGGCAGCTGCTTGCTCGGGCGTGAAATCTACTGGACGTGCTGTCTATTGATGTCATCGTCACCAGGAAAGCATCAGTCAAAGAGTCACTCGCGCCTTGTGTCGGTTGTAAGCGGGAAGTGAAGAATGCTGAGGTTTCAGAGTCCCGCCATGGTTCAGCCGCATGCACCTGCGTTGTGGATGTTTTCCTACTCTGAATATATCTGCATAGGTGTACTGTACATCTCTGGCGTACCAGTACGCATTCGGGCTGATGAACATCCCCACGCTGCATTGCTCCAATCTGGTTGTTCCAGGCATGTCTACCATGAAAGGCCGCTCTAACGCTCAACAAAATGCATGCAAATTAATCAACACAATGCTTAGCATCACGAGTTACTTTCATCCTGTGCGTCCTCGATCTCGACAGCCCGTCCTTTGCCTTTGCCTTTGCCGCTATAGCTCTGCTGCTCAGTATCAGCGGATATCCCGTCTGACAATGTAGCAGTGTCTCTGGTGGGCGACGGTGGGTGGCCATTGGACGCCGAATCGCCGTTTTGACCGACAAAATTCCATTCGCCGTTGATCGCCCACGGCGGCCTGGTCTCACCATCAGGCTGACTCGGGACGCGCGCTGCCGGTTCTCGTGCTTGTTGCTCCGAAGGCAATTCTGGTGCCCGGGAAGGCGCAGATTGCGTTGTAACTGTCGTGGAGCTGTCGCTTACAGGCCTCGCGGTTGGTACAAACAGTGGCGAGCCATTGTCGTCGGTAGGTCCAACACCACCGTTCGCCGCATCCCCTGGACGCAGCTGTACTGTGCTTGCTGCAGACGTTCCGTTTGTGGTCGTCTGTACCGGCGGTTGCACTGTTTGTCCATCGGCAGATTGCACGTTGACTTGGGGAGGTAGACTTGCAGTCTCGCCAGCGCGATGCAATGGCATGATGGTCCAACCTTCTGGTAGGGTCAGTCCTTGCGGCAGCCCTTCTGCGCCGTTGGCAAGCTGCTGCGAATGATTTCCTTGCAATACTTCGGGCATCTGCGGCTGGAAAGGCGTGGCTCCAAAGCTCGTCAACCCAGGCACGGACAGTGGCTGATGCCGCTGTGCAGCCGTTGCAGTGCCAACTGGTTGATTCGCAGGTAAGTGACCCGCTCGTAGTCGCGCCAGCTCCCCTTCCATCATTCTAAGGGTGGAGAGCTGTTGTTGCTCGATGCCAAGGTTGTGCGCTTCCCGCAGAAGCCGCTGCTCGATTTGCATGAGCTGAATCTGCGTCGGGACAGCGGCGGTGGCACTACCTGCTGGCAGAGTGGGCCCCTGCTGCTGGGCAGCACCATTGAGGTATGGGACTTGGAGGCCCAAATGGTTCGGACCCTGCTGATGCGCGGGTAACGCCCCCGCGACTGCACCTTCTTGGCCTTGCGCCGCATTTTGGTTTCGCATTTGATTGACCAGATTCTGTATCTGGCCTGGAGGTCCATTCAAAAAGCCGATCCTGACGGGACCCAAGTTGAAGAACCTTGCTCTGTTTGGTCGAGGCGCTTGACCCCGCTGGCCCTGCTGTGCCGGAGCAGCCCCAGCGCCAGGTATGCCAGGTTGCCCCGGTGTGGCAGGTTGAGCTGCAATGACTGGTCGTCGGCAGGTAGGACATACCTGCTGCCTCTCGAGCCATGCCTTCAAGCACCTCAAATGCAGGATGTGTCCACAAGGCAGCTTCTTCGCCCGCAAGCCCTCGTCGCGCCTTGCCGGTGCAGGTGCAGCCGGCTGAGCCTGTCCTTGCACGTCCGTTGGCTGCCCCCACGCAACCATTGCCTCTCTGCATACAATGCACGCATCGCCCCGAATCTCCTCGGTTGTCGCGTCCGGGTATCGCGTATTCATGTCGCTCGTTGCCTGTCTGTAGGCCACATAATCGCTCACCCTTTTGCTGAACGACGCAAAGGTCATGTAAACGTCGCGCATGATATGCATCGGCAGCCCATTGAAAGTTATGCTGACGGTGAAGAACACAATGTATATGACCAGCTTCAAGAAGTCCGTCACGACTTCCAACCCAAATAACCATCTCCTCTTGGCATCCCACCCTGGTACGTCCACTTCGTTCTCGTCCACCTCGATCGGGCCCTCTTCTGGTGCCGGCGCAGGCGTTTCCGAGTCCTTTGTCGCCTCGTACTGCCGCCTCTGCTCTTGCCGTTCTGCCTGTATCTCAATCTTGCGCGTCTCCAGCGCAGCCTCCATCTGCTTCTTTTCAATGTTTGCCTGCACCAGATTCAAGACATATCTCAACAGCGTAAATGTCGAGAAAATGGTCAGGATTGCGAACTCGAAGGTGAAAATGACCATCATGCCAGGTCTCGGGTCCGCCATGACAGTCTCGACACAGAACTTGACCATGAACACGTCGAACAGCACGCTGATGATCAAGCTTGCTGACAGACGTGCATGGAATAGTCGCGGGTTTGCCGGAGGCTGTTGTTCCAGTATGTCCACTCGGCCCTCTCCTATCCATCCCCACACCTTGCCAGCTATGAGGAGCACGAACATGGTGAGCAGCCAGCCGCCAACGTCCTCCCTGAAGTTGGGTATCGCCAGCAACGTGTCCAGGACCGCGTACCACGCCTTCTCGCTCAGCTGCTCAATCTCAATCGGTCGTAGTCGGCCGTAAAGTAATCGTTGCAGGCCGAACAGGAAACCACACGCCAGCACCAGGATCAAGTTGGTCAAGATCAGAAGGCATGCGTTTGACTGTGAGAGGTAGACCGTCGCGCTGTAGAAGTTGGGCCGTTGATGGAAGGCCTGCAGCAGGCATCCTGCCGCAGCGGCGGTCGATGCGCCTGCGTAAAGACCCAGCCTCATGGTGACAATCAATCTGTCAATCGTTATGGCGGATGTGGTGGAGTGTGTATTGCCATGATCGTCGACGAAGAGATGCGCTCTGTTTGCGGGCGAGTGGCATTTGCCGGAGGGTTCACATGAAAGAGGACAGCTGGGAGTCGACACGCGCGATCGGCAAACGTCGCCCTCCACCCTCCGCGTCGGGCCAGGCAGGTCACGTGCCCTCAGAGCAGTGCTTGAATCAGTGCAAGGTAAGAATAAACACGATAAGGTCGAATTGTTTTTCGGAGAGTCAAAATAATATGTCTGGCTCTATATTCGTGTTGCGGAATACTATCTGAGACTGCGTTGCTCATATAACTCCCAACGAAATTTCCTTGAAGTCTGAAGTCGGGATAGCATCTCAGGTAGAACATCAGCCGATGGACCGGGCAGTCAACACTCGACGTGGCATTTGGCGCTGTATGTAAGGCTGATGGCTCAATGCGTAGGTTGCCATGTGTGCGCTGGTGTCAGTCGCCTCAAGCTTTGCGGGTGTGACTGTTTGCTAATCCTTGAGGTCAGTGGCTGATCCGTGGCCTGTATGTGTGCGTCCAGCAGTCACTAGCTTTGATGAATGCATCGCTTGCTTTGATCGATGGGATCGCTGGAGCACGCTGTTCAGAGCATGCTGAGTCCGTTGACAAATTGTCCACATCGCTGATGGGACACACCAAGCTCATCCCGGAGCAGATGCCGTGACGCCGTCATTGGCAATCCTCTTCTTTTCCTTTTGCGCCTGTCTCTGTTGTTGACGTATATCATGTGTGGCGTTGATATTGCACTTCGATCCCTTGATCTTGAAGAAAAACTCCCTCGTGGCCACCATCCCTTTCCCGCCGAATTTGGTGAGATCTGTCGGCTCCTTGACGCATGGCCTCAGGGCAAAAATGATACTGCTACGCCCTGCAGGATTGCTCACAACTCTGTGCATACCGGCCCTGAATTGGTTGCGCATCAATGCTCGTGCCATGTCACCAACCAGTACTGTTGGTCCGATCGCGTCGATCCATACCGGGTTCTTCTTGTCAGTCCA
Organism: Teratosphaeria pseudoeucalypti; assembly: GCA_013403795.1. NCBI lineage: Eukaryota > Fungi > Ascomycota > Dothideomycetes > Mycosphaerellales > Teratosphaeriaceae > Teratosphaeria > Teratosphaeria pseudoeucalypti. Next base: position 95,067 of record JABBMZ010000095.1, read on the forward strand.
GTCCAGTACTTGTAGACCTTTGCCAATTCCTACGCACAAGGTGAGAAGCCCAATGTCAACATGCTGCTCGGCAATGCCAGCAGTAGGATAGTAGCGGAAAAGTCGCATTAAAGTCAGCACGTCTTGAATGTCACGGGCATCCTGCGGCATGTTCAAAGATGCTCGCACGAGGTGATCCCAACCACCATAATGGTACCCAGCAGCCCTGCTCATGTCGCACAAGATTCTGTGTAGGAAGTTCGCTGCCTGCCGCCACACCTCCTTCGCGTGATTCTCCAGTTTGGACTCTGGGCAGACTAGATGCCTCAATGTGACGTACTGCTTTTCACCCTCGACATGATAAAACCCCTTTTCGGTTCCATGACTGGAAGCATACATGGCCTTCTTCTCACTGCCATGCCGGTCGAAGAAAGCAGCCGACGCCTGAGACAGCTTCTGCAGCTCCGCCACCAGTTGTGGCTTCAAGTCGACGGCCAGCCATCCCTGATGCGCCAAGTGCTGGATCTGTTGCGGCGCCAGTAGTGGCGGTGGTTCCTGTGGAGGCCGAATGTCTTCGTTGTTCATGGGGGAGATGGGATATGAGAGCATCCTGGAAAATGCCAAGGCCAAGACGGGAGGCTTGTTTGCCACCCACAACCACGCTAAAGTGAGTGCGGTGTCCCAGTCGATCTTGGACACAGCTTGATGCATAATAACACACGATCGACGTCGCAATCAAAGACTCATCATTTCACAGCGTCCATATGTAGATCATGGCGGAACATGCAGTCGCAGCACAGTCCATGTAACCCACCTCGACGTCTATGCAGCCAGTGGCGGCTCCCTCGACTGAATCACTAACAACAACAACAACAACAACAACAACAACAACAACAACAACAACAACGACGACGACGACGACGACGACGACGACGACGACGACAACAACACAAGATACTACAGAATTAACGCCGATCCGGACTGGTCTGAAGAAATTGACGAGGCGGGCCGAGAAAACGCAAGTACAAGGCGTGGAAGATGAAGAGCCACTCGTCGATACCACGGCTCCATTGATCAAACGATTCAAAAAGACCGCGAGGCTCGAAAGACAACAGCAAAAGATCCATAGCTTCTTGGAGTTGCCACCCGAACTCGCACAGGAAGTCCTGAGCCATCTGCTCCCCAGCGACGTCATGCGGCTCACACAGTTGAACCATTCCACGCGAGAGTTCATTCTGGAGAACGAAGGCGCAGTCGCCAGAGACATCATGCAACGACGTTACTGGGTCCTCAGTCGGTGCTTCCCTCTACCTCAGCTTCTAAGCGAAGTCGACCCCGAGTCGAGACTGGCACTCGAACATCCCAGGCGGCAGGGCATGATCATCGTGCACACTCGGTACCAGCACATCAAAGCACCAGACGCTTCGTATGTGTGTACATGTAACGCTTGCCTGTGGGCTTGGAACAACCTGAACGTCATCCTGGATTTCGCCCATTTCCAGCACAATTTGGACAATCGAGAACCCATCCCGATGATACCACGTGGAACACAGCCGGGGTGGAACACCCAATTGGTGGGCGATCATGCAAGAATCGTCGAGCGTGCTATGTTCAGCCCACTTGTGCATGCAGCAATCATGGAAAAGCATCTCCGATCGATCACCAGCACGTTACTCCGTCAGACCCGCTTCCCGTCTCGCGTACCCGTGCACCGACACAACAAGACCACAGCACCGGCCAAGACAGCGCATCCCAGCAAACTCTCCAACTTCCGTGAGAAGGACGCCATCTTGCAAGACGACCAATTCTTGGAACGGGAAGGGAGAGAGAGTCTCGAGATCCCGTTCCATCGCGATAATTACTACAGTCTTTTGGCATATGTCCCGAATCGAAAGTGGGGTCGGGACGAAGAAAATTGGAAGTACTACATCCAGGGCCAGCATGATAGGGATCTGGAGCTCTACAGGCGGTGGTTCTCGCATTGGAAAGCCGTTGAGCAGGTCGCAGATTTACAGATCTCGGCCAATACAGTTGACGCTGGAGGTCAGGGGCAAGCATAGTGAGCAAGCCATACTCTTTGACTGACAAAGGGTAGATTGACCGGATGTCGGAGGAAGACAAGGCTGGCGACGTCGGGCACGGCCGACGAACTCATATCGCAGGCTCTCATCTTCCTCGCGCAGCCGGTCCGACCTGCGTATCCAGCAGCCGTCTTCCGCCTGTATTTCAGTCACCTCGCCAATTGCATAACCGCCCACAAGACATGGGCTCGTTGGCAACTTTCGCAATGCACGACCACGATGCTTCTTGCACGCTCGTCGTATGGCTGGAGAGCGGGCTCATGTTTCTGTGGTCGTGGTGGTACAACCCCAACCAACATTGATATAACGATCACATGTGATCAAGTCGCACGTGTCGCGGCCGCGTCGCTCGAACCAATCACAGCCACCCTTCCCCAACGTCATACAGCATCTCCCTCGCACAGCCAATGTGGGGCATCAGACTTTCAATCTACCGCTTAGCAGTGAAGCATGTCAAGGGCGATGCGGTCATACCTCCTAGCGCAAACAGTAAATACGCAATGTAGGCCAGCGGTACATGTAAGCAAGTTTGTGAGCTTTCTTGCCTCCCCTCGTCACTTCAACATTCGCATCTACCGCACATTTTACCTCAACGCCATCCTGTTCTAGTATTATTATTCACAATGTCTGCCTCCCACAGAGCTCAGGACAAGGCGCACGACGCTGCCCAGGACACCAGACAGGCAGCGGTAGACGCGAAGGAGGCCGCAAAGGCCGCTGGCACCGCCGCCAAGGAAGACGCTCAGTACGCCGCCCGAAGGACCAAGGAGGAGAGCGAGAAAGCTGCCCGGAAGACCAAAGAGAAGGCTCAAGAGGCAGAGCAAACCATCGTTGAGAAGCTGAGGCAAGATGGCGTGTACGTCCTGCCGAACTCATCAACCCGATTCACTCGTGCCGCATCAATTAATGCTCATCCTCCAGTGAAAACCCCGCCGGCCTAGCCATGGGCGCCTTCGGCTTCCTCTTCCTCGCCGCCGTGCCCGTGACGAGCTTCATCGCGCAGCCCAACGGCCTCCTCGAGCGCGCCGTCAACGGCGTCGTCCGCTCTGTCGCCTTCGTCGGCTCCGCAGGCTCAACCTCCCAGGTCACGCCGACCGGCAAGATCGCCGCCCTCAGCACGCTGTACATTGCGTGGACGTACGCGTTCTCAGGTGCTGGCAGCGCCGCGGGACAGGCTTCTGCGAGAGAGGAGGGCAGAGATAACAAGGAGCCGCGTGCGCAGATTTCGAGTCTGAGGGGCTTGCCGTTGAGGTTGTACTCCGCGCATTCTAACGTTCGTCTGGCCTTCTCGTCGACTTGGAGAGTGGGAGGGCTGACGATGCATATGTGTAGCTCATGGAAATGTTCCCCGGCTACGCTCTCGCGGCGGCCCTGACCCAGGCCATTGCCCCTGGAGAGCAAGGTCTCGTGAACCTGCTGGGTCTGCACGTCATCAGCAAGGTCTTTGTCTATTACCCAGGTGAGCCACTCAATCAGCCCCAGGACGACGAGCATCGACTGATTGGATTTAGCCTACCTCCTCAACTTCGACGCCCCGAGAACCCTGGCCCACGTCGTGGCCACCGCCTCAGTGATCAACGTCGCGCTTCGGCTGTCCAAGCGCACCATTGCTGGCAACTTTTAATTTACCATTCAATAAGCGATTCGAAGAATGCTGATGCTATGCGTGCGATCGGACATGTGGTTGCGATGGATACGGGGAACAGTCCCGCATGGCACTTGTGGGAGCAGCTGGTGGGCGGGAGGCTTTCGCCGAGCTCCTTCCAGGGAGGAAAGACAGCGAAATGAGGTACGATGCAATTGAAATATTAGGATATGTATCAATGGGAAGGCGTTTTGCACAGACTCGGCTGCCGTCATCGCTAAGAAGAATGCTGCATGTGAGCTTCGCTGTCAGAGGCCGGGGGAACCATGCCAAATCCGAGATTCCGGAAAGAAAAGCTGCCAGACCAGGAACGGCTTGCTATGTACCCGGGCTGCATGTGTAGCAGACAGGCGAGTCCGGTGGGCCGGATAACTTACACGCAGACCCCTGCGAGGATGCGCCTACACCCCCGAGAGATTTCTCCGCGGTCGAGCTGTCAGGACAGTGTCCGCGGGTGATGAGAAGCTGATACGCCATTAAGGTACTCCGCGCGAAAAGCATTTTCCACCCACCACTAGCAGCGGCAGCAGCAGCAGCAAGCGTGACAACTAGAACCCAAACTTCGCCTTGATAATACTCCCAGCAGCGTTCCTCTTCTGCTTGTTCACAAACTTACTCACATCATTGGCCCAGTTACTGCTCGACTCCTCCAGGTTATTCACTACAGGGTACGTCGTCAGCAAGCACGCCTCACCGATCCCCAACCTCCTGTCAATACTTACTCGAGTCAGACATGATCCCCAGCTTCTCCGTCCTCTCCTGAATCTGCCTCTGCATGTAGGCCCAATACCCCTCATCCACCTGTCCCGTCGCGGCCGCGGCGTACGCGGTGCCAGCGCCACCACCCGCAGCAGCGTTCCGCTCCATTTGCTTCCGTTGAATTCCTTCTGCTCGGCTTTGCGCAAGCATGCGTTTGCTTGGCGGGCGATTTGGTCCCCCGATCAGGATGTCCATGTCTGCGGGTGTGATGTACTGCGTGCCGGTGACCCATTGTACGGTGCTAATGGTTGGTCGGGGAGGAATGAGTGCTTCGGGATTGAAGAGCTTGTCGTGGTCGTTCAGTTTGAGTGGCGCGCCAACGCCGAAGATGGATAGCAGGGCCATTTCCGAGGGCCCAGTGAAGCCTAGAATGTGGCCAGTGGGCGTAATGACTGCATCGCCAAAGCGGCGGACGTCGAGAATGTGCGAGACTTTGACGGTGGCGATCTCTTTGAGGGATGGGATCGAGTATGCGCGAGCATTGCCATCGCCGAACAGGCCAACAACGGCGTATCCTAGGTCAGCATACCTCACAACTGATGCAGTGTCGCAAAAGAAGGAGTCGAAGGACTTATGTGCTCCTTTAGATGTTGGTGGGCGGAAGGCATGTATGCTGGTTGGCGTCACTGCGACTAGCACACCATTGACTCGTAGTCCACTCCGCAGGCCACCCACTGCGTGCTGCGATGCTCTTGCTGGTGCGCCTGTATCCGCGTTAATGGGTAAAATGCTCATGACTCTGTTATCCAAGGAGACAGAGCCGGCATATTGGACAGTGTAGCGGCCATTTGGATCGGGCAGGATCTTGAAGGAAGCCACATGTCCTAAGTTAGTACCGACGTGTAACAGGATACTGCTGTAGTCTTCTCCTTCCAGCTGCATCACACTGAATTCTAACTGTGTGGCCCATTCTGGTTTGCCCGCTGCTCCACTGCTAGCTCTGCGCCGTAGACTGCTCTTGTGCTGGCCTTTGTTGAAGCCGGCAACAGAGGCAGTGTAAATGACAGCCGGACCGCGCAGGTCAATGATAGCTATACTGCCGCCCTCGAATCCAGCTGCTACGAAGCCGACCTCGCTCATGCAAATAGCCGTGACAGGTCCATCTTGTTGATCCAAGAGTGTGAGTGGGACCAAGCCTTCGCTTAGTGGGGGCTCAACACGATCAACAATAGTCGTCAATACACCTGGTCGATTCGAGCCCGATGCTGGTGGCTCTCGTCCCGCATGCCTGTTCACGCCCCATTTGAAAATGAGGATCTCTCCACTGTGCAGGCCAACAGCAAGCTCGGCGCTTGGAGGAGAGAAGCTGGTTGCAGTCACGTCCACGTTGGCAAAGTGCCCAACCGCTCTGGCAACGTCTACTTGCAGCACTTTGTCGTTCTCGAGCTCATCATTGTGACCTACGTCCCACAGCCTGATCGTGCCGTCCGCATGCACAGTTTGGACAATGTTGCGGTTTTCATGTCGTCGCATCGAACGTGGTGTTTCGGCGCCTCCCTTGCAAATAAGTGGTCCCTGATTCCTGCGCTCTGTGAGGCCAAGCCATCGTTCTCGCTCCGATTGTACAACCACGATCCGCTTTATGAATGGATGTACAAAGCTCAGAGAAGGGTGCAATTGATTCGTTGGACTGATCGGCATGCCAGAGGGGAAGCTCAAAGTCAGTAGCTCGCCCGAAGAAAGTAACGCGATTACGGCGATGGGATCGTGGGCACCAGCGAAATGTGGTGAAGTCCGTGGTATCAGACAGAAGTTGACAACCTCCGCGCCAGGCGGCGTGGGCAGAATCCTTTGGCGCTTCGGTTCATCGAAATACTTCACCAGCACATCCCATGTTGACGTGGTATAGACAGGAGTTCGGCCCATCTCGAACAAAGTCAGGCCTTTGGTCGGCGACTGCGTAGACTGCCCGCCAGCGATTAGAATAGCAGTGTCCTCAGGGTCTTGATTAGCACACCAAGCAAGCCTGAACAGAGGCTCTTTGACGGCCATGGTCCCTGATCCTATGCCAGGGTTGCCTGTCACTGCACCAGGCGTCGCAACATTCGTGTCCGTAAGTGTCCTCGCCATGAGTATCCTGCCATCTCTCAAGGTGTCCCAGAAGACGATGGAACTGTCTTCGTAACCGGTCATTATGAAGGTCCCAGTCGGATGCCACACGGCCTGCGACAATCTTGGCCTCCTGATGACATTCAGACCGGCTGGATCGCCATCCCCTCCTGGCGCACCTCGAGGAACCTCGTAGACAAAGTGTCGCAGAGTCTTCGCTTGCTTGAAGCTATATATCACCGCGCCGTGCATGTAGCCTATCAATAGCGTTCCAATGTCTCGAGGGTGGAATTGCAAGCTGATGACAGTTGACATCTTCGCCCTTGGCTCGACTTCCCTCCAAAGGTTCGGGATCTTGAAAGGGGCCATCGTCTCCCGATCCATGTCGAACGCCACGATTTCTCCTGTCTGCATACCCAGGAGAGCGTAGTCAAGCATGGGGTCTGTGCACAGAATTGAGACCTGCCCGGGTGGAGAATATGATGCCAACACATTTTTCAGTTCTAGAGAATAGATAGAAATGTCGTGCTTGCTGTCCAGACACACAAGCTTGTCGGCACAGAACTGGAGTGTCGAGACATTGCCGCCTCTCGCTGGTATGGGGAAGACAGCCTGGATGCGATTTCGTCCAAATACATAGACCTGAGCTGGGCCAAATTGAGAATGCTTGGTGCCGACCGCAAGGAGGGACTGCACCGGATCATAGGCGAGCGCGCATACTTGGCTGCTGATCCCGTATCGCGATAGATCGTCGACATTGAAAAGATCCGGTGTCAGGCCCAAAGATAAATCGTTCTGGATGCCTGCTTGCTTGCCACGGAGGAGGTGAGCCATGTTGGGGTTGGACCTCTCTGCGGGGGACCAGGCTTCAAGGCGGGCGATGAAGATGCACAATGTCGCCGAGCATGTACAGAGTGTCCATGTGCATGTCCACCTGCAGTGAGTACAAGTAGGTAAGCTCGAAGTAGTGAGCTTGCCTTCATCACATGCCAACATCCTTGCTGCCTGAGGTTTGAAGAGCGCCAAGATTTTCTCGTCGCAGCAGCCCCTCGATCGACCAGAATTTGCGGCTCGTCTGGCGCACATCGTCGACGAAGACATAAGAAAGCAGCACACTACATTCACCGACTCTCCACCCCCTTTTCTACATAATCCATCATCACACGATGGGCGTCGCCTTCGACTACGCGCCTGAGAGGCCAGAGAACATCGACACCATCCTCAACGGCCTCGACAGATACAACCCCGAGACCACGGGCATCTTCCAGGAATACGTTGCCCAACAGTGCGAGAACCAGACATACGATGGCTATGCGAATCTGGCATTATTGAAGCTGTGAGTCTGTCGGATGCCCCTGGAGTGTACACCTAATGATCTCCATGATGATCAAACATACACGTTCCCTATTACCTGACAGGACCGAATGAACCCGGTCTTGTTTGATGTCCTTCTGTTATTAGCTCTATCTGATATCGCTCCGTGGCTCCTCCACTCTTGCGACAACTCGCCTGAATGTGATGGCTAACAGAGCGCATCAGCTACCAATTCAACCCCCATCTCACCCGTGACGAAACAACGACCAACATCCTCGTCAAAACCCTCACGGTCTTCCCCTCCCCGGACTTCTCTCTCGCCCTCGCCCTCCTGCCTCCCTACGTCCTCGCAGAAACAAAAGGCGCCCCACAATCAGCAGCCAGCGACAGTCTGGCCCAAGCAGTCCGGCAACTCCACACCCTACACACCCAGCTCAACAACGCGCAATACACCGACTTCTGGAACACCCTCGACTCGGACGACCTCTACGCAGACCTCGTGGCGGACGTGCAAGGCTTCGAGGAGATCATGAGAGTGCGGATCGCGGTGGTAGTCAGCCAGTGCATGCAGGAGGTGCAGCGGAGCGTGCTGGAATCGTGGCTGAACCTGAGCGGGGAGAAGTTCGATAACTTCATCAAGGAGATCTGTGGGTGGCAGATGGAGGGCAGCACCGTGAGGATTCCGTTGAATAAGGAGAACGAGGCGAGGTCGACGACCGTGAGGGAGAACGTCAAGTTTGAGCAATTTGGGCGCATGATCAAGAGGGCGTATGAGCAGCCTGCATAGGTCTTGCATGAGTCGTGTCAAGAGGCATGGGTGAGCATGAGGCGGCATTGTTTCCTAGCGAGGCGTTATGGTGGGTATGGGACGACACGAGGCCCGCGTATGAGATGCACGGGTCCGAGAATGGTCGCCCCGACGACGTAGCCGAATTCTGAGCAAACGCACACCCAGGTATGCTGCAGCCCCTTGGGCCGACCCTGAAACAGTGTGCGCGAAGCGGAAGGCTCTTCTAATCTCAGACTTTCGCCCAAATACTCCAGCGTGAGCCTCAGGCTGTGATAGGGTCAAGCAAGGCAAGTTGAATTGGATCGCTAACGTCGATTCATCATCTATACAAGGCTTTCTCTACACCACATCAATCCCAAATCGTATCCTCGACTCATGCCAGCGCCGCTGCTTCATGTCAATTTGCAGTGATTTATAGTAGTAGTATGTCGATATTGATATCTCAGCGCTTGGCTGCCTCGACCATATCACACTTCCTCCAATCCCCTACTGCTCGCGCAAATTGTGCGTGCTGTTGAGTGCTCTCAGGCGGAAGCGTCGTAGCTACCACTTGCCATCCAGACCTAATGCACCATCACATCAGCCTGATGCGGCTGATGCTGCACAGCCTCTTTCGCGGCAGTGTTACCATCATCCATCTCCATATCGTCGCCGCCAGGGCCGGCTTCGCCCTCGCCTTCCTCCTCAGCGTCCTCATCTTCCAGGTCTTCTTCATCGTCTTCCTCGCTTTCAGCTTCCAGATCCTCTGAAGCATTGTCGTCGATTTCCTCGCCGTCTTTGCCATTTGTCTCGACGCCCTCCATATCATGATCCTCGCCTGCGACCTTCGCCTTTGCGCCCTCTTCGCCATCCGCAATCTCGGCACCTTCCTCATCCTCTTCCTCATTTTCTTCTTCGTCGGCCCCATACGTTGCGCCGTCATCCTCCGCCTGATCCACATCCGGCTGCTCTGGAGGGAAGTCTGCCGGCGCACTTTCCTCAGTATCCCACTTGATCGCAAAACGCGTCACCCTTGGCTTCTCCGCCAGAATGCTCCGCCTAATCTTCTCCCAGACTGGTTTCGCCGGCGGCTCCTCGGCCAACGCCTCATCCGTGTACTCATTGTTGACGTAGTACCCGACGCGAACGAATTCGCGATCGTCGTAGGAACAGGTGAGTAGAATTACGGTGACGCCTAGAACTTCGGTAGAAGGGATGCGGTGGGTTTTTGGTGGGTCAGCTTCGAAGACGAACTTATTGACCCCGACAGGGATAGGGCCGACGAGAAGCGTGTCGAGCTCTTGGTCGTGCTCGGAGCTGTCACGTGAGTCAGCGCTGTGCCGCAGGAACGACATGTGTATGCTGCCTGGCGGAACAGTCTGCCAGTCGCAGCGGCGGAAGTCGATGGGCAGTAGGCTTACGAAGTAGCTGAGCCGACGTATGTGAGCTTCCATTCGAGATCTTTCTGAAGCGGCTCAAGGCACTCGAAGGTGATCTCAAACTCGTAGGGCGCGTTGAATGGCGCTGGATTGTTTCGGACAGACACGTTGAGCAGAGATACCGTCGCCATTGCGAATGCTCGTGCGTGTGTTTGTGTGTGCTCGCTTAAGTGTGCTCGATTGGTTCAATGAAGCTTCTTATCGTATGGTCGTCGTCAATGGATGGTACGTTCGCACTCGAATCGAGGTCGATGCTGTTTTGTAAGAAGCTGGTGGAAGGAAGAAACGGGGATGCAGAGATGGGGGTTGTTTGGCAGGTCACAACCTGGAAGCGCGAACGCGACGCGCAGGTGCGGATACTTCCGAGCCGTTACTAGCAGCGACAATCATGTTGCCGTACTTTCAATTGATGTACAGAAGAAGCGCAACTAGAGGTAGTATAAACATTGTTTACGCCGCCCTGAGGACCTCAGACGATTATGGGAGCCTGCAATTTTCCATTCGTGTTGTCTGTACGAAATTTTCTATCCTGAAAGCCATCTAGACCTCGGCGGTCCCATCTATGCCTGTACTCATCAACGTACCACTCCTGCGTCTCCAGGCGCCGAGGCCAAATCTCTGTTCTGGGTCCCGACTCATCCCTCTACTCAGTCCACCAGCGCTGTACTCGCTCATGCTCCTACTTCCTCTCCTCCTCCTCAACGCATGCAGATATTCGTTTCCAGCCCCATGGCCGAGATCCTCATCAACGCCCAATACATCATCGATGTCGTCCATCTCGTCTAGCACGCTTTGCGGAGGCTCCACCTCAAATACTTGTTGCAATGAGCCATGCGCTCCGAAGCGTTCCCACATTTGCAGCCAGCTATGCTTTCGTGGTGGTGAGAGCAGACGTGATCGTTTCCAGAGGTAGCGGCGCTCGTAGAGGGTAATGATGACGAGAAAAGGAGCGTTGAGCACGCGGACTGCGGTGATGTTCACTTTGTGAAACCACCGCGGCGTCAGACTCCACTTGAGTGGAAGCAGGATCAGGAGGGCAAGGACGTTGAAAGGCGGGCGGTAGGCGAATAGAGCATCTGACTTGACGCCTTCAAACGTCAGGACAGCACGTCGGAACTGGATCTCTGCTGTTGCATTCTGAGCCAGGTTCGTGTAAGTGTTTGAAAGCATGGCCACTAAGATGGTGAGGAACAGTGTGTTTCCCAGAAATGCGAATGTGATCATGAGGGTCGGACCAAGGAACCAGTGCATCTCCGCACTACGCTGGATCCCTGTCCCGTCAAGACCGAACCAAATCCAGAGCATCCACTTAGAGATCGTGACGACGGAATGTCTCGCGTATCCATCTTGCGTCTCGCTCAGCCATCGCAGGGCAACGAGGAAGCCCCCAAAACACCAGGCCGCCAGCACCGTCAAGAACGTGAAGTCCGCCATCATAGCTCGGAGGGAAATGAAGAGCATGTTTTCCGGCATCAGGCAGAATGCGAGTCGAGGCAGCAAAATAGGAGCAGCCATGGAAATGACGTCTACCGCAAGTTTGCTCGTCCCAGCGTCTAGAGTCGTCAAGCCATGCATGCGAATGCCAAAGTAGACCCAAAAGATGATTACGAATGTGATGTCCAGGAACGACCACAAATTCTCCGTGTGCACAGTCCAGCCATGCTCGCAGATGGAGGCAATCTCGTCTAGCACCCATCCCATTGCATAGACGTCAAAGACGAGCTCTTCTATTGTAAATCTGAGATGCTCCGGTCCGAGGGTGTGTGCCTTATTCACCATCATCGACACGTACAGAGCTAGCAATACAATGAACTGGCAGCCCTCGATGATGTTCCTTGTCCGGGGTACGATTAAGCGGTATTGATTCAATATTGGTGCCTTCCTGGGATCGTATAGGGAGATGCCTCGACTTTTGTAATGATCTGGCAGGATATCAATGAAGGATGTGGGTGTGTAGATTATGCGACCTCGGTAGACGTTTTCCACAATCTTCTGACAGGCTGAGGTCGATAAGAAGGATTTAGATTCCGAGACAATGGCGACTTCGAGGGCGGTGAGCATGTGCATGTGTTCTGCTCGCGCCCAACCCCACCGTACTGTCCAATGCGGTATTTCTCGCTGCGCGCGAGCGATCTCCGGTGGCGCATTCTGAAACGGTTCGAAGCCTGCTACTAGTACGTTTGCGAGCATCAGTAGGCCCTCCCTCCCTTCATGGTCTTCGTCGAAACGGCGCAAGACTCGAGAAGCAATCAACTCGCACACTTGAGCACGTGTGATGTTGACGGTTTGATGATGCGCCTGATAACTTTGCTCGCGGAGGAATTGTATTCGATTGACCAGTAAGCAGTACACAATGGAGACATCGTCCGGATCGTACAGGTGGTCAACGAGTGGCCTGATGACAGCAACGTTCATGCGTGGAGACTTGAGCTGATCGAGGGAATATGGATCGTCTATGTACGCATATCAGCTAGATGTCCTACACTTGTATTGTATGCATCTCCATACCTATGCTGGCTATAACCAGTCGTCGGATCTTGTGTATCGTCGTATAGATAGGCAAACTCCTATGCGGGTTTGGCGCCCTGGGCTCATCGTTCTGCCTAGGTGGATAACATCCATCATCATCCGCTTGCTCATCAGGTCCCAGCAACGTCTCTTGCTCTTCCCGCGATCTAGCCAGTCGCAACGCTTCGCTCAAGCTCTTGCTGCTGTCACCCCTCATCGTACCCCTACTATACAGCTGTGGTCGTTCCGGCTCTTGTAGCTGGATATGGGAGTTGCTCCCGGCATAGTCGCTTCCATTTCTGTCCAAACCAGCGAAGCCATTTGCATCACTGGATGAATGTCGGGAGTCATCGAGCATCGGGCTGAACGGGCCATTTGGTGAGTCCATTCATAAATCTTAGGTAACCTTACGTTCCTAGAAGCAAATACCCTAGATGTTACGGGAGTGGTATGGGGTCTTCATAAATATCCTATCTCCTATTATATCTCCATATCCTACTCCGGAGGAAAGCTCCGAAGCTCCGACTAGGCGGCTACTACTAAATTATACGCACTTCTGCCTATATTCACATATCTCATTTTAAAGAAGCTTAAATATACAAAGAAGAGCAATTATTTATATATTATATATAGAGTTAGTTAAGAGAGATAGTAGTCTTAATAGCTAATAGCGTATTAATACCCCCCTAAGTAGTAGCAATAGGTATAAATCCTACTATATAGAAAGAAGTTATAATACTAGTAGTAATACTATAGAATAGCGTTATTATTATATTAGAGAGAGAATAGATCGATAGAATAAAGAACTAATATACTAATAGGAACTAGCTATAGTATAGTCGGTTTTAATTTATAACTATAGTATATCCGGTAAGGACTATCTACTAATAACTAGAAATTTATATTAGTTATACTTCTTTTCTTTTATCTTATTATATCTAGTTATTACTTTTTTCTTATTCTAAAGTTTCTACTTATTATTTAGTAAAGTATTCCCTCTCTAGTAGGAATTAGAGCTCTTACTAGTCTATACTACTATACATAATTAATAATCTAAACTAAAGTATATATAATTCTAGTTTTATATAACTCGAAGACTAAGTAATATATAGAATTTATAGGAGCGTTATTAGCGCGCTTCTATTTATATATCTTAGCGCTCTTAACGAAGCTACTTAATATATTAGTAGTAAGCTATAGGAGTAATAAAGAGGAGCTATATATTAACAACTAACTAGTAGGGTAATACGTACTAAATACCTTAGTATATATATAGTTAACTCTAAGAAGTTAGCGTAGGTAGTATTCTTTAGATAAGTATACAAAGAGGAAGAAATGCCGAGTAGTTCTAATAAACAACAAAAGTTTAGTAATAGTCGATTCTAATTAGTCAATTACTAATATAAGTTAAATATAGTCTAAATAGGAGTTTATCCTAAGTTTATATATATACTAGTGTCTTATAATTCTTATTTATAAGAGCATAAGAGCCCTTACTATCTTACTTATAAGAGAGTAAGATGCTACTACGCCTATCTTATAGCTAAGGTAGTAAGACGTCTAGGCCTACCTATACGGTCCTTCTATCCTTATTAGTTAGCTAAGGCTGCCTTATAAGTCTATTTATAATACTATCCCCCTTCTAGCTTAGCTCCGTCCTAGTACTACTAAAGTAGGCTCTCCTTATAACCCTCTTATTAGTCTAACGTAACTATATCTTCTTCTTCTTCTAAATATTAACTTTATCTTACTAGTAAAATTAAACAACTTAGTATTCCTACTCTAATTTACTACGACTATTATCTATTCTTAGGTTCTAAGTATTAGATTATAAAAGGTCGGTTAAAGTGTTCTAAATATGTGTAGTTAGGGCGTCCTTATATAAACCTATTATAGGAGTCTCTTAATAAGACTCGGGAGGAATACTAGAAAAAGGTAGATAAAGATAAAGCCGAGTTATAACGCGTACTAGCGCGGCTTCTCTAAAATAAGGCTATCTTAAAGTAAGCGAAAGAGTAAGCTTATAAGAAGGCTTCCTATTTATACGACAAGCTAGAGTCTACTAATAATTTGGATGTTCCTTTATCTAAGTTAGATTATCCTACGGCGTCGTCTAGAATAGGAGTTTCTCCTATAATATAGTCGATCCTAGGCGTAGCTAGTATAGCTATTAGTAGTTTATCGGCTAATAGGTAAAAGATTATATACCTATAAGTTGTTCTTATCTCTTTAGATATAGGAAGAATATATAGTGCTTATATAACGTAGCTCCTTCGTATACTAAGTTTTTGTTTTTACTAATATCTTCGTAGGCCTAGGTTCGAGTTCCTTCTAAACCTTTCGATCTTTTCTTAGTAGTTAGTTATATAGTTTTCTAGTTCTTAGGTATTATCTAATTCTAGATATCCCTTCTATTTAACGAGGTACTAATTGTTTTTATAGTCTAAGATCCTTTTAACTTCGAATTCGTTTTCTTCCTAGTTCTTATAATAAAATGCGTCCTATAAGGGTGTGTCTAGGTCTGCTAGTTCTAGAAGCAATATATAGAATATAGGGTGTATTTTAGCGTCCTTTAGAAGTATTAATTTATAGTTAATAGGTCCTTTAACTTCTTTAATTAAGAATAATCTAACCTTTTTATAATCTAGTTTCTTTGTTAGTCTTCTTATTTTTAGGTTTTTCGTATTTAGGTATATCTTATCCCCCTTCTTTAGCTAAGGTGCTATTCTTATATTTATGCCTTATAGTCTTATTTGTTCGTATAAAATCTGTTTTCGTACGTTGTTATATATTCTCTTAAGATTACTTACCTAGACTATTATAGCCTAAGTAGCCTTATAGTAGTATTCGGGTCTAAAGATATTAGGATCCTTTCCGAAATTCAGAAAGAAAGGTAATCTGCTAGTTATCGTAGGATCTATGTTATTAATTACTAACTAGGCTATTAGTAGTAGTATAACCTAATTGTTTATTACTTTATTAACGTAGTGTCGTAAGTATGTCTTAAGAGTCTGATTTACTCTTTCTATCTATCTATCTGTCTACGGATAAAAAGCTGTTAATAACTTCTACTTCGTTCCTAGAAGGGCTAGAAATGTCTTCTAATATCGTAACATAAAGAGCTTATCTCTGTCTATTATATATACTTGTTGCGTGCTATAGTATCTAACTAGCCTATCGAGTACTAGATACGCTAGCTACTCCGCTATTATCGATTTGTTATATAGTATAAAGTGTGCGTACTTTATTACTCTATCGACTATATTAAGTATTAAATTATAGGTGTGTCCTATAACTAGGTCCTTTAACTTTAGTAGTTTAACTATAAAGTCTATCGTAACTTTGTCCTATAATTACTCTAGTATTTTAGAGAATTAGATATCTCTATAAGGCGCGTATCGTTCCGCCTTATTTTGTCTATAATATACATATTTCTTAATATACTTATATACTCGTTATTGTATCTATAGGAATTCGAAATACCTTTATATTAAGTGTACTATCTTCGTAATTCCTAGATGTCCTTATATTAGTTTATTGTAGTACCTTCGTATATAGTTCTCGATACCTGCTTCTAGCACTTAGAATTTCCCTCTACTTATAGGGAATTCCTTATCCTAGTTATTTAAGATCCGAACAACCTCGTTAAATTCTTAGGCCTTCGCGCTAAGGCTCCTATCCTAATTAATTTTTAATACTTAGTACTCGAACTTATCTCTTATTTCTATATAGTCGCTTCGTCGTAATAAAGCGTCTACTCTTAAGTTTTCCTTTCCTAGAGTATACTTAATTTCGAACTTATACTATCTAAGAAGTTCTGCCTATCTAACTTATCTTCTTATAAGTTCCTTCGTAGTCGTAAAGTATAGTAGGTTCTTATAATTAGAGTATATTATAAGTCCTAGTACTCCTTCGTAATAGAATCTCTAGTATCGTAATACTAATACGATTGTAAGTAGTTCTTTATTATAGATATCGTAATTTTGTTTAGCTAGTATCATTTTTTAAGAATAGTAGGTAATAGGTTTGCGTTTTCTATCGTCTTCTTAGGTAAGGTATGCTCCTATAGCGAGATCTAATATATCTGTCTTAACCTAAATCGGCTTATTCGTGTCGAATATAGCTAGTATCGAGCATTTTATTATATCGTCTTTTAGCTTTTAAAAGGCCTCCTAATATTGATTTTCCTATTTAAACGTTATATCTTTCTTCGTTAGGTTCGTTAGTACTATTAATATTATAGAGTAATCCTTAATAAACTTTCGGTTATAGTTTATAAGGCCTAGGAATACTTATACGTCCTTAACGCATTTTAGTATTAGCTATTCCTATACCGCTCTAATCTTATTAGGGTTAACGCTTAATCCTTCTATACTTATAATAAATCCTAGGAACTTAACTTCCTTCTTATAGAACTCGCATTTTTCTAGGTTAACTTATAGGTTCTGTTCCTATAGTTTCCTAAATACCTTTCTTATATGTTCGGTATGTTATTATAGCGTTCTCCTAGTATATACTAGTATATTGTCGAGGTACGCTACTATAAAGTCGTCTAGGTATTTCCTTAGGGTGTCGTTAATTATATCTTAAAAGCTAGCTAGTACGTTAGTTAAACCGAAGGGCATAACTAGGAACTTATATAGTCTATATTATAACCTAAATACTGCTTTCTATTCTTCTCCCTTAGCTATTTGTATAAGGTAATAGCTGTTTCGTAAGTCTAAGGCTATAAACTATTAGGCTCCTAAAAGTCTGTCCTATAGTTCTCCGATATTAGGTAAAGAGTACCGATTCTTAATAGTAATGTCGTTAAGTTTCTAGTAGTCCTATATATATTGTAGCTTTCCGTTCTCTTAGTACAAATATTATTAGTAAAGCTGCTAAGGATTCTAATTTTCGGATATATCCTTTTACTTCGTTTTCTTATATCTATTCCTATTTAGCTTCTAGTTCTTTACTAGACTTAGCGTATAGTAGTCTAAATAGTAGTACCTTTCTAGGCTAAAGTCGGATTTAGTAGTCCTACGCCTAATATTTTAGTAAGGCTACTAATCCCGTTTCTTCCTTAAAGAGTAGCGCAAACTCCTAATACTCTTCTAGAATTCTAGGTGCTACGATTTTACTATATACTATAACGTTCTTTTAACCTAGTAGACTCTCTCTAGTATCTATCTAGTTCGCGCTTTGTTATTAAAGTCCGCTATTCGCTAAGAAACATATCTCGTAAGGTTTCTTCCGCTTATCTACTATTATCCGCTATCGATACGTAGGTCTCGTAATATGTTCGTATTTATATTAATCAAATCTAAGTATTCCTATCCTCTAGTTAATAACTAGGTTATGTTTTCTTAACTAAGGGGTGCCTAGTACGACATTGTGCCTAGCTATTAGTATTACGTCTAAGATAATCTCCTTATAATGCCCTTAAGTAATATATAATAGAGATACTATTTCTTTATCTACGTTAGGTAAGCGTAATCTATTTACTATAATCACCTTATATCTATCCGGTTTCTAGCGCGTTATAATCGCTCTCCTTTAAATGTAGTCCTTTAATATAAAGCTATTACTTGCTCTACTATCGATTATTACTATTATAGGTAGTCTATTTACGATACTTTTGGTCTTAAAGACTCCTATCTTGCTGTTACTACTAGAATTGTTTTCTTAAGCCTTATAAATGTTATTACACTTATACTAATCGCTCGTATTAGCTAAGCTTACTCGTTTTCTAAATCGAATAGTAAAGCGTTACTATACTCTAGTACTAGCATCCTATATATCTTTATAGGTCGTTATTATTATTCTAGCTCCTTCTATTATTCTCTTATAAGGAGCTATTAATCCTAGTATTCTCGTATTTTCCTCCTAATATATGTTTAGATCTAACTCCTATATTAAACCGCTTCTTATCTAGCCTTCTAGTTACTAGTTAGAACTTCTTATAACTATTCCTACCTAAGGGTCTAAATAGTCTACATAGTTTAGAACTATTTCTATAGCGCCTTAATCTAATCCCTTATTTCTTTCGTTATAAGCAGGCCTCCTAGTATTAGGTAGCTCCTATCGCCTTAGAATTAGCTTCTAATAGGTAGTATGTCTTATACGTATTGTCTAAAGCTTTATTCTTCTTCGTATACTAATTAATACTTCTAGAATATACTTCGAAGCTGCTTAATTAAGAGGTTGAATTATTCTAGATATAGATAGCGTTTTCGTCCTATAGTTAGGAATACTTCTTTATATTGTTTCGTAATTATAACGAACATATCTATAGCCTCTATATAGCCTAATATAGTAAGCTCGACTAGTTCGTCTTAGTTTATATCGTTACTACTTCTCTATTCTTTATTAGACATATCTTCTTCCTCGCTATCCTTAGTCTCTATTATAATATTATCCTATTCTTCTATAATATTAACTTCCTCTATACGTTATTCTTGCTACTTTTCTTCTTACTATCTATACTATTCTATTATGCTAGCTACGATTTCTATAACGTAGTCTACTTATAGCTTATCTCCTTTATAGAGTCCTACCTAATTACTTAAGAAGTAGTCTATAATTTCCGTAACTTTAAGAGGCACTTAGTAGCTTCGTAAGAGGGTATCGACTGTTACTTCGATGTCCTCTTAGATTTCTTTACGTCGTAGTTTATATACTAGTCCTTATTTAGTATTATAAGAGTATACCTATTCTAATACTTGTTTCTTATCTAAGTGTTTTTAGTAATTATTGTTATAGCATTATAAGTCGCTTTCGGCTTCGTATAGGTCTATTATTCTGCTCTATGTTATAGATAGTTATACTAGTTCTTAATCCTCTTTAGGATTCGAGCCGTAGTATAAAGGTTCCTCCGCTCCTTCTTTATTATACTCTTCGCTTACGTCGTTATAAGCTACTCCTAACATAATCTCCTATTCTAGTATATTCCTTCGATTATTAGGGATATTATCTACGCATTCTATAGATCCAAATTTATATTCTCAAGTCGTAGGTAGTACCTAGCTAAGAGTTATATCTAGCTTCTAAATAGCTCCGTTTACTAGTTTCTTCTACTCCGTAGTAGAGTCCTTAGTCTAGTTATTCCTCTAATAGTATTTATTAAGCTAGACCTTATAACTACCTATACGTAGTTTCTCCTTTTCGGGTGTCTTATTATAACCTCCTTGTAATCCTTTATAAGTAGGGCCTCTAAAGATTATATTAAACTCCTAAATTTGTTCTATCGAATTAAACTGTCGTTAGGGCACTTTATTCTTTAACTTATAGTCCTATACTATATATCCTATCTTCGAACACGTATAGTATATAATTCTAGTCTTTTTGCCCTAGGGTCCTTTCCCTTTAGGTCTTCTATTATTAAGTCGCTACGTATTATTAGCTTCCTAGTCTATAGCGTCGAAGTTATTACTTTAGTTCTTTCGTCCTCTAGTCCTACTAAAAGGTACGTAGCTATATTTTCCTCTACTATAATTATAGCGCTTTTCTATCGCACGCTCGTATAATATATTATTAATCCGGATCGCGCTAGAAATAAGTTAGTCTAAGTCGTCGTTCGTAGCTCTATCGCGCATAAGTTTATCTTTAATATTATCTTTTAAGCTACGTCGGAACATAACTATTAAGGAGTTATTATCCTATTTAGTAACCTAGGCATATTGCTTAAACTTAGTAGTATAATTAGATACTAACGTCTTCTTAACTAAGTATTATATAACCCTAGTCGAAACTTCCTTATTATTATAAACTCCGTAGATTCTGTTAAGTTCCTCTATAAATTTGTTAAAGTTTCCGAAAAGTCCTTTTTCGTTAGTATTATTACTAAGGTACCTAGTAAGGTAGGGTTTGATCTATCTCTAAGCGTTACTACGTAGATACGTAGTAGCAAATAAGGTTTTATTCTACGTAATATTATTAAACATAAAGTATAACTATATCTAGTTAAGCTATTCCTCGAGCTTAATTCGGTCTTAATAATAGAAGTCTAGTTTAGTAACCTTCGTAGTAGAGTCTCCTCCCGTAATCCTTACTTATATCGATCCTCTAGTATTACTTAGGGCTAGGGTCCCCGAAGTATTCCTCGATATAGAACTTATACTTAAGAGTATTTAAAGTGTTAATAACTAACTAGTAGAGTAATACGTACTAAATACCTTAGTATGTATGTAGTTAACCCTAAGAGGTTAGTATAGGTAGTATTCTTTAGATAAGTATATAAAGAGAAAGAAATGCCGAGTAGTTCTAATAAATAACAAAAGTTTAGTAATAGTCAATTCTAATTAGTCGATTACTAATATAAGTTAGATATAGTCTAAATAGGAGTTTATCCTAAGTTCCTATATATACTAGTGTCTTATAATTCTTACTTATAAGAGCGTAAGAGCCTTCGCTATCTCGCTCGTAAGAGAGCGAGACGCTACTACGCCTATCTTATAGCTAAGGTAGCGAGACGTCTAGGCCCGCCCGTACGGTCCTTCTATCCTTATTAGTTAGCTAAGGCTACCTTATAAGTCGATTCGTAACACTATATACTAAGACTAGCTTTTATACTAGATACTAAGGCTAGCTACTATAAAGTCTATAGGACTTAGAGAACCTTATATGCTACTAAGATAGTATAGTTCTCTCTACTAGTTATTTTTGTTAGGCGCCTCTTAGAAGGAGCGCGCTATAGTAGAGAAGTAGGAGGGCCTACGAAGTTCTATCTAGACGAATAGTAGATAAAGAGAGTAGAGAGACATATAAGGACCTCCTATAGTACTATTATAAGGAGTAGATAGTAGCTCTATCTTATATCTTTTAAAAGGTTAGATTATACTATTATACTACAAGATATTTTTATATAGATTTCTAATCTATCTATAGATATCTATCTATTAGTTCTACTATCTCTTCTTTTAATATATAGTCTAATAGATAATAATAGCTAGTACCTACTATAACTATAATAATAGTAGTACCTTAGGCTCTTAGCCTACTACTAGCTAATAGTAAGGCGAGGTTTAAGAGACTCTACCTTAGGACAATAATCCTCTTATAGAGAAGTAGCTCTATATAAGAGAGTCCTAAGAGCGTACTTTAACTAAAGATAAAGGACAGATAGATTATCTACTACCTAGCTTAGCTCTAGCTATAATATCCTCCTTCGATAATATCGATCTAAGGCTTCGAGCTCTTATTAAATAGTTAGTCTAAGCCTTATTAAATAAACTACGTAGCTCGCCTAGACTAATAAATAATAGAGAGGAAGATAATAAAGAATTTAAAGAAATTTATTATAATAATCCTCTAGTAGAATATTTAGTAGAATATACCTACTTTATAACTCTTTAAGCTAGTACGTAGCCTAAATAAGCGTAAGATATAACGTTTCTATTTCTATTTATAAGAAAACTAGAAGGATTCTTATAGGATCTAGAGGTAGTAGAAGAATAATAAAGAAACCTATTAAATTGAGATCCTATACTTAATACTAGGCAACAAAGTTACGTAATAGAAGTAGCTATAGGAGGAATATATATTAGGTGTATATTAGAAGGTAATAAACGTAATAGGTTTAGGAAGTTAAGAAGGAATCTTCTCTTCCCTCTCCCCTAGAAATACTCCTACTAAGGCTAAGCTTATAGGGCCTTAGTTAGAGTACTCCTAAGTTATAA
This sequence comes from Teratosphaeria pseudoeucalypti, assembly GCA_013403795.1. Taxonomy (NCBI): domain Eukaryota; kingdom Fungi; phylum Ascomycota; class Dothideomycetes; order Mycosphaerellales; family Teratosphaeriaceae; genus Teratosphaeria; species Teratosphaeria pseudoeucalypti. The sequence continues at coordinate 117,269 of JABBMZ010000095.1, forward strand.
ACTAGTATAACTCTTCCTATTCTAACTAGATATTCCTAGTATACAACAGCCTATTACTTTTTAATACTCCTACTTAGGTATATACTACTACCTATAGTTTCTACTAACTATAGGCTACTTCTACTAGCTTCTAACCTCGAGTCTAGAACCTTCTAAGCTTTGTCCTTATAGGAGAGGATAATAAATTGGAGTATGTTTGCCTTTATATATAAGGGCATATATAAAGACAGGAGTCCTAAATTAGAGAATATTTAGTAATTATATGCTTACTAGTTCCTATAAATGCCCTGCCTTTATAAAGTAAATTAGGATATATTTATTGTTTATATATATGAGTTAGCTAGTTTGTATAAATGCTCTACTTCTATAGGTAGGTCTAACTTCGGAAAAAGTCGTCCTCTTATCCCTTCTCTACTAATATACTTCTATAGTAATAACAACCTCTCTAATATCTTGATATAGTATTATAGTAAGGTGTCCTACTAATCCTATCGGATAATACTTCGCTTAGTAAGAAGCTTGCTTAGCTTATAGCTCTTAGGTATATCTTTCTAGCATATTATCTCTCTAATCGTAGCTAACTATTCTTTTAGCTCTAATACTATAAGGTACCTCACTCTTAGCTATAAATAGCTCTAGGTATATATCTAATTCCTTCGTAAGGTATATAACTCTAGTCGCTTTAACTAAGTCCTACCTACCTTTAAGGATAACGCGACCTAATTCTATATTACTTATTAGAGTATAACATTCCTATATAACCTAGGTCTATAGGAGTATAACCTAAATATCTTAACTAGTACTATACCGATTACTATAGGCCTTATAATAGCTAGTATTACCTAGAGCGTAAATTATTTTTAGTATATTACTAAGTTAGGAGGGTACTACGTAGGTCTATATAGCTAGTACTACTCTAACTCTAGAAATCCTACTATTACTAGCCAGACCTCTATGAGAAGGGTATTATCTCTATTAGCTATATTAAGACCTTTAATATAATCGCCGATAGTCTAACTAAACTAAAGCTAGGACCCTAATTCGAGAAGGTAGTAGAGTAGCTTTAGTTAAGGAAGTAGCTCTTTATTTCTAACTAGAATTATAGCTACTACTAGAGAGTAGCATTATAACCTACTAGGCTAACCTATTATCTTAGGTAATCTTATTTATTATTACAAGCCTAGAAACTCCTACCTAAGTACTTATACTACTTATAGCTACTCCTAGACCTACGAGACCTATAATAAGAACTCTAACTACTATAACGAGAGTTAGAGTAGTAAGAGTTAGAGGGCCTCCTACTAGGCTAGGACAGACCTATATTAGGCGTCTTAGCGATCTCTTAGTTATAGAACTCTTACTAAGCCCTTACTCTATCTACTTTAGTAATACTATATAGTAGATTCTAATAGCCCTAAGGCTAGATTAGAGTCCTCTATATAGGGCTAAGAGGGCCTAAATAGGTAAGAAATAGACTTATATACCGCCTAGCTCT
>JABBMZ010000096.1:0-117571 GCA_013403795.1 Teratosphaeria pseudoeucalypti
AGGACCGATTAGAGAGCTCCTAAGGCATATATAAGTTATAAAAGCGCCTAGTAACCGCCTAGATATAGTTAAAGTTTGTAGTAACCTTAGGAAAAACTATACTAGATTCGACTTAAAACTACTACTTTGTTTATCTCTTATTTATTTTTTGTTTACTTGTTTGTTTATTTTTAATTCTTTTTACTATAGATTCTACTAAGGACTAGAAGAAGGTCCCTACCCTTACTTAAGAGAACTATAAGCTCTAGTTTAAGTAGGTAATATAACTACTTATATCGAAGAAGGTCGTATAGCTACTAGATCGAAAGGCCTCTCTTCTAGCTAGCCTAAGGATAGCGATTATAAACGGCAAGATTCTAAGAGTTAGAAAGACTATAACGTAGCCTAGAGAGGCTATAACTTAGTCTAGAGAGGCTATAACGTTACTACCTCCTCCTCTATTAGCTACTTAATAAGCGCCTCCTCCTACTTAATAGGCGCCTCCTCGCGCCTAGAGGTTATAGTTAGAGTCTAATACGTTAGTATCTAGGATAAGTAATATATACCTTAGTAAGGACTCTACTAGTTAGAGTAGTTAGAGTACTAGTTAGAGTACTACTAGTTAGAGCTCTACTAGTTAGAGCGCTTCTAGTTAGAGCGCCGCTAGTTAGAGTACTAATTAGAGCTCCTCGAGCTAGAGTATTAGAATAATACTATAAGTAACTATACTAGAAGGAAGGTATTTATAGTATATATTTAGAAATTATACGTATAAGCTAGTAAATACTAACAAGTAGTACTAGGATAACTCTATAGCTCTATTTAAGATAACTTAGAGCCTAGACGAGATCGACTTATCTTTAATACTAGAGTATAATATAGCCGCGGACGTATAGGCCCTCCTAAATACAAAGTATACTAAGAACCTTCTAACTTTATTAAGGGTATACTAGTAATAGTATATAAACTACGAGATAGATAAGGACATAACAATCGATAATACCTTTATAACTCTATTAAGCCTCTTATATAAGATTATTAGTATCGAGCTAGATATAAAGATCTTATATTTATATAATAGGGTAGTCTAGTAGTTACTAAATGTATTACTAGAGTAATACTATAATCTTAGACAGACGATCGACCTAATAAGTATAAAGGACACTATAAAGATTATATATATCTTATTTAAAGAGGAAGCGTAGATATAAGGCTCTAACTATATAATAAGTATAGATACTAGAAGAGCTAGGTCGTACTATCTTTATAGCTTATCTAAACATCTTATTTCTAAGTACCTAAGCCTATTAGAGTACTAAAAGATACTAAAGAAGAAGAAGAATAAGAGGAAGTCTAGCCTATAGCGCCGAAGAAAAGTAAATACAACCAACCTAAAGACTCTAACATAGAAGATTAAGATACTTAAGAAGGCGAAAAATAGGTCTAGTTAGAGTAAGTCGCGACTAGGTAAGAAGGATAAGAAGTACTCTAATAAGAGTAAGAGTAAGTAGAAGTATAAAAAGGGTAAGGTATATATAGCCGAAGCTAGTATATTATTATCTAGCGACTCTAATTTAGAGTGCTCGAGTTCCTTTAAGAGCTCAGACTCTTCTAATAATAAGAGTAAAGATAAGTATAAGTTAGTAGAAGCTGCGGCTAATTATAAAGATAAGCTTCTATAAGGTGCAATTCTCCTTAACTCTAGCGTATTAGCCTATATATCTAATAATAAGAATCTCTTTAGGAACCTAAATCTAACTAGTCTAAGAAGAATAAAGGTTAGAGGTAGCTTCTTAGAAAGTAGATATAGGGGTACAATAGAAGTCTCTAATATATTTAGAAGAAGTCTTATAGTACTTATGCTTTATATTCTAAACCTAGGTATTACTCTAATCTTAGGTTAAAAGCTTATCTAGGAATTCGATTTAGTTAGAATAATACTTCCTAATATGTTCTATATAGTAAACTCGAATATCGATCTAGTTCTTAAATATCGTTCTTACTATAGTGTCTATTAACTCTAGAAAGTCTATAGTATCCTAGTCTCTTAGACTAACGAAGCAGAGAATAGAGTAGAGTCTCTACTTACTCTAATAGTAGATATAGATAACTCTAACTAAGCTATATATAAACTCTATAATCTCTAGTATCGTCGCTTCTTATACTATAGTATATCTAAGCTAAGATCCCTTTATAAGGTTACTACGCTAAAGAGTCTAGTACCTATTATCGATAGCTTTAACTACAAGATATATAGAATTACTAATATAAAGAGGAAGTAGAAAAAGGTAACTAACTAAAAGCGTTAGATCCTTAAACTTATCTTACTTCATATCTATAGTCTCTTACTATTATTAAGGGAAGAATATAGGTACTTCCTTATTATTATCGATAATTACTCGCGAAAAGTATAGGCGTACCCTCTTAAGAAGAAGTTAGACTTAGCTAAGGTACTTCGATATTAGCAAAAGAAAGTTAAGCTTTAGACTAATAGCTTAAAGCCTAAGGTAGTAAGAAGTAATAATATAGGTAAACTCCTATCTATTCTAAAGGAATAGGAGTTAGAGTATAGTATAGAGCTTAACCTAACTAAAGCGTATAACTCTAGAGCGAACGGTATTACTAAGAAGTATATTAGAGATACTAAATAGGCAGTTAGAGCGATAATAGAGGATGCTAGGCTCCTAATTAAGTTCTAGCTAGAAGCTCTAACTACGAGCTAATATATCTATAACCTATACCTAGTTAAGATTAATAATCTCTTACTAATACTAGAGGAGGCTTAGTTAGAGAAACGACTATTAGTTAACTATATACGCGTTTAGAAGTACTAGGTTGTTTTATATATTAATCCGAAGTCGATACCTAAGGATTCGTAGAGAGAGAAGCTAATAAATTAGAGATATAAGGGAGTATTTATTAGGTATATTAAGAGTACTATAAAGATATAGAAGATCTAGGCATCTAATTTAAGGCAGGTAATCGCTATAGGATCTATCAAATTCTTCGAAGAAAGTAAGAGAAGTAATATTAAACTTAGCTTTACTCTAAAGAATTAGAGTAGTTCTATACTAACGTAAAAACTAGTCGGGCGCCTATTAGAGCCTAACCCGAACCTAACGCGCCTATTACTACCGAACCTAATACTACTAAGCCCGACTATAACATATAGGGTCGCGACATATATCTAACTACTATAGCTACTAAAACCTAATATAAGCGTCGAGAGATACGACCTTAACTCTAATAATAAGCTAGAGAAGTTAGAATAATAAGAGAAGGAGTAGAGCTAGTTAAAGTAGGTCTAGCTAGAATAAGAGCTAGTAGCTCTATCTATACCCCCTACTCTAGTATTAGGTAAGAGGATAAGAATAGTATTAGATAAGTTAGAAGAAGTTAGAGTAGATAGAGGCCTACTAAGATAGTTAAGTAAGGTAACTAGTAAGAGAAGTCGTAATTAGAGTAACAAAGAGAGGTAGGACAAGTTAAAGAGGGCTATAGAGATAATTAATAGCTTTATTACTATCTATAATATAATATTAGGTATAAATATAGAAGAAGAGCTCTATTAGTATAAGGACAGCTAGTTTGGATTTAAAGTAGATATAGAGGAATATAGCCTAGTAGTAGTAGGAGCTAGAATACGACTATTAGAGAAGATACCTATCTTAAAGACGTACAAGTAGGTAGTCTCTAATAAGAAGTAGGGATACCTATAGCTAGAGGCTATATAGGTAGAAACTATAGTATTAGAAGGTAACCTAACCTATAAAGCTATAGTTGCACTAGTAGAAGCTAATCTAATTACGTCGAAATAGGTCTTCGATATAAAATATAATACTAATAGATCGGTTAATAAGTTTAAGGCTTAACTTATTACTAGAGGATCTAGCTAGGTACTTAGAGTAGACTTTAAAGATATATTTGCCTCGATAGTTAGATATAATACTATTTGCTTCTTTATAGCTATAGTATATATAAACAACTAGGAGCTATACTAGGTTAACATTAATAATACTTTTATAGAGTTAGTCCTAAATAAAGTTATTCTAATATATACTCCGCCTAGAGTTAGAGTTAACCTAGGCGAGGTACTTAAGCTAGAGAAGAGCTTATATAGCTTAAAGTAAGTAGCCCGAGACTAGTACTAACTCTATAAAGAAAAGATCGAGAATATTAGGTTTATTTGGAGTAGAGCTAATTCTTACCTCTTTATCTATTCTACCTAGAAGCTAATAGTTCTAGTATATATAGACGATATTATAATAGGAGCGGAAAGTATAACTAATATAGACTAGTTTAAGAAGAAGTTTGCGACATTCTTTAAAATTAAGGACCTAGGTAAAGCGAACTACCTTCTAAATATTAAGATTATTAGAGACTAAAAAGCTAGTACTTTACGCTTAGACTAGACGTACTATATCGAAAAGATACTAGATAAGCTTATAATATCGGTAGAGAGTACCTCCCTAACCTAATTACCTCTAGATAGCTACGACGTAATTAGAGTACTAGGATCCGATAATATTAGAATAGATAAGAAAGAATACTAAGAAGCTATTAGTAGCTAGATATATATAGGCGTTCTAACTAGACCTAATATTATATTCGTACTTAGAAGGCTAAGCTAGTATATATTAGATCTAGCTAAATATTACTAATAGGCTCTAAAGAAGCTTAGAAGGTATATACGCTTATTAAAGGACCTTAGAATTATATATAATACAAAGGTATAAGATATACTTATAGGATACTCTAACTTAGACTATATAATAGACAAGTTAGACTATATCTTAGTACTAGAGAATATGTTTATACTTACTGAAGGACTAGTATCGTAGGCTAGTAAGAAGCAAAAGTTAGTAGTAAGCTTAATAATAGAGGTAGAGTATATAGTAATAGTAAGGTATATAAAGTAGTTATAGTTCCTCTATTAGATCCTTTAAGATATAAAGATGTAAAGATATATTAGTTAGAGTCTATATATTAAGGAGGAGATGAAATTCGCTATAGGATTACTAATAGTACGGCTATAAGAAGATAACTAAGTAGTAATTACTCTTATAAAGGATATATACGCTAGCGAGAGGTTAAAGTATATCGACGTAGCCTACTATTATTAGAGAGACTTCTATAAGAAGGGCATTATCTCTATTAGCTATATTAAGACCTCTAATATAATTACTAATAGCCTAATAAAACCAAAACTAGGACCCTAATTCGAGAAGGTAGTAGAGTAGCTTTAGCTAGGGAAGTAATCTTTTTGTTTTACTCTTCTTTCTATTTCTACAATTATAGCTGCTACTAGGAAGTAGCACTATAATATACTACTAGACTAACCTACTACCTTAGGTAATCTCGTTTGTTACTAGGAACTTACAAATCCCTACTAGAATACTTATACTACTAGCGGCCTCCTCTAGATCTATAATAAGTACTCTAACTACTACTCTAACTACTATAATAACTAGCCTAAGATAGACCTACGTTAGGCAACTTAGAAACTTCGCTACTAATCCTTTTATTAGGCGTTTTAGTAATCTCCTAGTAAAACTATTACTAATTATAGAACTCTTACTAAGCTCTTACTCTATCTACCTTAGTAATGCTATAGAGTAGATTCTTAGGAGGTCTCTATATAATAATAAGAGGGCTTAGATAAGTAAGATATAGACTCTAATAAAGAATACCTAAGTACTACTCGACTCTAGAGGCGCCTAGGCTAATATTAGGAGATAGCCGATATTTAGAAGGCGAGCGCTTAGTAAGAAGTAGAATGTTATAGTTATCTAGAGTAGAGGAAGAATAGATACTACTCTATATACTTCTAATAGGCTAACTCCTTAGACTTCTACGTAAGAGGATTAGACTTATACTAGTTATATAGATATCTAGTCTAGAAGGTCGACAACAAGTTAGAAGAGAAAGAGTTACTAGGATCTCCTACTCCTATCTTTCCTCCTAAGTCTCTCTAAGTAACCGACGCCTCTAATTAAGAATCCTAGTACTCTAACGCCTCTAACTAGGAACGTTAGAGCTCTAACATCTCTAACTAAGGCTTATACTCTAGAAAGCTATATTAGGAATAGGGACTAGAGCTTACCTTAGTAGAGTAGCAGACCGTTTATTTAATAGGGACTCTTCCTTAATTATAGGCGGAATTAAGGCACGCTAGTAGAGCTAGAAGAGGAAGGCCTAGTTAGTAAGGTACTAATAGGTTAGAGCCTTAATTCTCTTACTTATCTAATTTAACTTATAGTTAGCTACCTAATCTAGGAGAGTTAAAGGCCTCCTAAGAATACTCTATTCCTACTAGGCGAATTTAGCCTCCTAAAGGTAGACTAAAATCCTATAATAGATAAGGTTACTCTAGGTAAATAGCGTCGGCTTAGTCCTAACTAGAATATTCTCGTACGGCTATAGAGTCTCGTTAAACTATATAGTAAAGAAGTCTCTAGCTTCTTAGTTTATATAAGGCTTAGAGAAGGCCTTATTACGACAATCTATAAGACTAGTAAGTAACCTATAGTACTCGCCCTCCTAGTACTTATCTAGAGCTATCTAGTAATAATCTAGACTCCTCTAATAAGAATCCTTATCCCTCTAACGCTATAAGCCTAGGTTAGGACTCTAACCTAGGCTCTAATAAGTCGGAGCTTAGGAAGTTAGGTTAATAGGCTAGGAAGTAGGAAGACAAAGCTAGAGGTTATAGCTACCTACCTTAACTTAGGCTAATAGGCTACTCTAAGCTTAGGCTAATAGGCTACTCTAAACTTAGCCTAATAGACTACTCTAACCTATAGTACTACTCTAACCTAAGGGATTCTTATCTACTACTCTAGTATAGAGCAAGTAATACTTCTTTTAGTTCTTTCTAAAGTAATTAGTATAAGAGCCCTTAAGATAAGGATTTCTAGGATTAGAGTAATAAAGAGTATATAGGCCGACTTACTAGCCTCCCGACTTAGTAGTACACTAGACCTAGTTTATAGTCTAGGTAGTACTAGCTATTATAAGGCCTACTATAATAGGTATTATACTAGTTAGTATATTTAGGTTATACTCTTATAAACCTAGATTGTTAGGAAATGCAATACCTAAATAAGTAACGTAAAAATAGGTTATATTACTCTTAAATACTAGAGGGACCTAGGAAAACTAACTAGCGTAATATGCCTCGCGGAGGAATCGAATATATACTTAGAGCTAGGTATAACTAAGAGTTAGGTGCCTTATAGCGTTAGAGCTTAGGGCTATAAGCTACCTAAGCTTCTTGTCGAGTAAAGCATTATCTAATAGAATTAGTAGAACACCTTACTATTATACTATACTAAGGTATTAGAGAAGTATTAAGATATTAGAGAGGTAATAACTAAAGAAGTATATTAAGAAAGAGAGGGAGGATAGACGACTTTATATAGAGTCGGACCTACCTATAAAGATAAGGCATTTATATAAGCTAGCGCACAAACTAATATATATAAAAACAAAACATTTATATAGACAAATAAACAAACTAGTATATATAAAGAGTAAGTATACTCTAGCTTACGACTTTATTTATATATTAGAGGTAAATATACTCTAATTTATAATTCTCTGTTATAAAGACAAAGAGGTACGTTACAATTAGAAGATAAACACATTCTAATATTATAGTTAGAAGATAAACACATTCTAATATTATAGTTAGAAGACAAATACATTCTAATTTATAACTCTCTCTTATAAGAATAAAGAGGCACGTTATATCTAGAGGACTCTAGACTAGGGATTAGAAGCTAGTAGGAGTTACTCGGAGTTAGTAGGAGCTATAGATAGTATATACCTAAGTAGGAGTATTAAAAAGTAAAGGGTAGTCTTATACCTTCCTACTTAAGTTAGAATAAGGAGAGTTATACTAGATTATAACTTACTAGTCCTCTAACTAAGGCCCTATAAGCTTAGCCCTAGGAGGAGTATTTAAGAGAGAGAGAGAAGAGACAATTCCTTTTCTTAGAAATATACGTTTATTACTATTTGTTCGTATATATAGACAATCCTTTTCTAACATAATATATTCCTCCTATAGCTACTTCTATATAAGTAAATCTATTGCCTAGTAGAGAGAGGATCTTAGTTTAACAACTTATCTAATTTAAGTTATAGTTAGTTACTTAATCCTAAGTAGTAAGTAGCCTCCTAATAATACTCTACTCTAATTAGGCACTCTCGGCTTACTAGAGGTAGACTAGAATCCTATAATAAATAAGGTCGCTCTAAGTAAATAGTAATAGATTAGTCTAGACTAGGTTTAGCTTATATAGCTAGAGAGTCTTATCTCTAAACTACGAAGAGAAAAGATTACTAGCTTCTTAGTTTGAGTAAGGTTTAGGGAAAGCCTTATAGCTATAGTCTATAAAGTAGGTAAGTAGCCTATAATACTTATTCTTCTAATAATAGTCTAATATAATTAGGTAACAATCTACATTTCTCTAGCTACGACCCCTACTTCTCTAATACTATAGACCTAGATCTAGAGTCTAATCTAAACTCTAACAAGCTAGCGTCTAGAGGAATAGGCTACTACGCTAAGAAGTAGAGAGGCGAGGCCGAAGGTTATAGCTACCTACTTTATCCTAAGTTAACTTATTATAGCTAAAGGCATTTTAACCTATAGAGCTCTAACCTACTAAGTTAGGGTCTTTATCTATTAGACTAGAGTAAAACAAGTAGTACTTCTTCTAATTCTTTCTAAAATAGTTAGTATATAAACCCTTAAGGTAAGGATTTCTAGGGTTAGAGTAGTACTAGCTATATAGACCTATATAGTACCCTCCTAACTTAGTAATATACTAAGAATAATTTACGCTCTAGGTAATACTAGCTATTATAAGGCCTATAATAATTAGTATAATACTAGTTAGAGTATTTAGGTTATATTCCTATAGACCTAGGTTATATAGGAAGGTTATACTCTAATAAGTAATATAGAATTAGGTCGTATTACTCTTAAAGGTAGGTAGGACTTAGTTAAAGCGACTAGAGTTATACGCCTTATAAAGGAATTAGATATATGCCTAGAGCTATATATAGCTAAGAGTTAGTTGCCTTATAGTATTAGAGCTAAAAGAATAGTTAGCTATAATTAGAGAGATAATACGCTAGAAAGATATACCTAAGGGCTATAAGCTAAGTAAGCTTCTTATTAAGCGAAGTATTATCTAATAGGATTAGTAGGACACTCTACTATAATACTATATTAAGATATTAGAGAGGTTGTTATTATTATAGAAGTATATTAGTAGAGAAGGGGCGAGAGGACGACTTTATACGAAGTTAGACCTACCTATAAAAGTAGAGTATTTATACGAACTAGCTAACTAATATATATAAACAATAAATATATTCTAATTAACTCTATAAAGGTAGGGCATTTATAGGAACTAACGAGCATATAATTACTAAATATTCTCTAATTTACAACCCCTCTCCTTTATATATACCTTTATATATAAAGGTAAATATACTCTAATTTATTATCCTCTCCTATAAGGACAAAGCTTAGAAGGTTCTAGACTCGAGGTTAGAAGCTAGTAGAAGTACCCTATAGTTAGTAGAAACTATAGGTAGTAGTATATATCTAAGTAGGAGTATTAAAAAGTAATAGGTAGTTATATACTAAGAATATTAAATTAGAGTAGAGAGAGTTATACTAGTTTATAACTTAGAAGTACTCTAACTAAGGCCCTATAAGCTTAGCCTTAGTAGGAGTATTTCTAGAGGAGAGAGGAGAGAAGATTCCTTCTTCTCTTCTCTAATCTAATATGTTTATTTACCTTCTAATATATACCTAATAATATATTCCTCCTATAGCTACTTCTATTATATAGATCTATTACCTAGTATTAATTGTAGGATCTTAAAACAACACTCTATCGAATTCAACTATTATTAGAGCATTCTATTTATCTTATAGTTCTACGCTATATATCCTATCTTCGAATATATATAGTACTTAATTCTAGTCTTCTTACCTTAGGATCTCTTTCTCTTAGGTCTTCTACTATCGAGCTATTATATATTATTTACTTTCTAGTCTATAGTATTATAGTCGTTACTTTAATTATATTTTCCTCTAGTCTAGCTAGTTAGTATAAAGCTATATTTTCTATTACTATAATTATAACGCTTTTCTATCGCGCGCTTATATAATATATTATTAATCTAGATCGTACTAGAAATAAGTTAATCTAAGTTGTTATTTATAGCTTTATTATATATTAGTTATCTTTTCTATTATCCTTTAAGCTATATCGAAATATAACTATTAAGGCGTTATTATCCTATTTAGTAACTTAGGTATATTACTTAAACTTAGTAGTATAGTTAGATACTAACGTCTTCTAAACTATATACTAAATAATTCTAGTCGAAACTTCCTTATTATTATAAACTCTATAGATTCTATTAAGTTCTTCCTTAAATTTATTAAAGTTTCTAAAAAGTCCTTTTTTATTAGTATTATTACCTAGGTACTTAGTAAGATAGAGTTTAATCTATTTCTAAGTATTACTATATATATACGTAGTAGTAAATAAGGTTTTATTCTACGTAATATTATTAAATAAGAAGTATAACTATATCTAGTTTAGCTAGTCCTCGAGCTTAACTTAATCTCTATAGTAGAGATCTAGTTTAGTAACCTTTATAGTAGAGTCTTCTCTAGTAGTTCTTACTTATATTAATCTTCTAGTATTACTTAGAGCTAGAGTCTCTAAAGCGTTCCTCGATATAGAACTTATACTTAAGAGTGTTTAAAGTGTTAATAACTAACTAGCAGATTATACGTACTAAAGTATATAATAACCTAAATAGATAAGTATTAGTAGCTTCTTTAGATAAGTATATAATAAAGGAGTAGATACTAATATAAAATAATAAATAATAAGAGTTTAATAGATAGTCGATTCTAATTAGTCGATTACTAATATAAGTTAAATATAGTCTAAATAAGAGTCTATCCTAAGTTCCTATATATAACGTCCTAAGTAGACTACTCTTAGTACTCTTAGTACTCTCTAGAGATTAGAGAGATTAGAGAGAATACTCTATATATATTCTTTTACGCTCTCTTATATTCTACTATAAGTAAGAGGATACTATATATATAGTTTCTTTACTAGGCGTAGTATATTCCTTCTATAGAGATTCTACCTTATAGCTAAGTCTTATTATATCGATTTGTAATATAGTATATCTTACTAATATCTTATTAATTGTATAAGTCTATCTATAATACTTATAATTTATCTAGTCTTATATATGTAGGCTTAGTACTAGTCACGTACTAAGGCAGATCTATAATAAGACCCTGCTTTTATATGCCTCAGACCTTCTCCCCACTCCACACACCTTCCTGACATAGAAGATTGATATTCCCTAGGTAGCTACATGCATAGCTCGGTATGACGCCAGAGTGTAGCCATATGCAGTGCTTGATGATGCGGGTCAGCTAGCCGCCGCGCCACGTGCTGGCACGAGTAGTTCTAGAGCTCCGTGAATAGCTCGTGAGCTGCGTTACTTTTATTATGCACTGAAGCTCAGCTTGCTCTTCTCACCCATTCCTCAGGCTCTCATTCCCACGCTCTTTCACACCACAGCCATCGCCGACCTTGCCGAAGCAGATACACAGCCGGCATAACCCGAACCCCGACCGTCTACGAGCAATACCTCAAACATGTCGTTCTTCGGACGTGGGCGCGACGAGGAGGAAGAGAGGATCACCGAGACCTACACCTCCACCGACTACGACCGTGGCTACGGCTATGGCGGTGGGCCTCGCCGCGATGAGCAGCGCGTCCAGGAGACCACCACATACTACGACTCAGGCAATCGTCCAGCGCCGCCCCAAGTGCCATACCCTTGGCATGCACAATGGGAGGACCGCGAGGGGCGTTACATTTTCATCAACGAGCAGAATGGCGAGCGCACGTGGGAGTTCCCAGGCGGCTACGGGCAGCCGCAGCAGAACTACGGAGGAGGCTATGGTGGTGGGTATAGCGATCAGCGCCAGCAGTACCAGGGTGAGCAATATGGCGAGGAGAAGAAGAAGTCCGGTCACGGCATGATGTACGGTGCTCTTGGCGCCGCTGCCGGGTTGGCTGGTGGTGCCTTCCTCGCCCACGAATGGAACGAGCATGAGGACAAGATCGAAGACAGGTTCGAGGAGGACAAGTACCGCGTCGAGAACGGCGTCGAAAATTTCCCAGCGAACGCCGCTCGCTGGACTGGTGAGAAGGTCGGCGAAGTCGAGGATATCCCGCAGGACGTTGAACAAGGCTTTGATCGGTTCGGCAACCGTGTTGAGCAAGGTTGGGACAACATGGTCCAGGATGTGAAGGATGCCCCGGAGAATGTTGCTGAGTGGGTTGGTGATAAGGTCGGTGGCGTGGAGCGCTTTGGTGATGAGATGGGCAATGCGTATGATGAGGGCAAGTATGAGGGTCGGGATGATTATTGAGCTTGCCTCAGATGTGAGACGGCAGAATACAGAGGCATCTCATAGAATGGCTCATAGCACGCCACTCTTGGTGACGGGCCAAGTGCGTAGGCTGGCCTCTGATATGGTTGCGAGATAGAAACTCGGGTGGGATAGCTCGGCATGTTCGAGGAGATAGCCAGAAGATGGAATAGAAAATGGTAGCTTTTCGGGTTGTTCAGCCAGTGTTGACCTTGCAGGATGCTAAGGTATGCGGGCTGACTGCGTTATACATAGATGCCCTGTGCGAGAGGCGTTGCGAGTCCTTGGGTGAATCTCATGGGCAATGCCGATGGCTGGCATATATTGTATTCGTGCTTTATGCAGCCACGAATATGCTAGGCGCCAATCCGGCCTGCTCTCGAAAAGATGCTTGAAGCAAGAGAGTCAAGATTTATCACCATCAAATGTGCGCCTGCAAGCGACGCGGTGGCGCTGTGCAGGTCCGCAGAGCTTATGAGGGGCATGCATATGTCGCCTCGTAAAACTAGACCAAGCCTGCCTGGACTCACCTAACACCAGCTCAAGCATGTCATCTGGCAGCAGCTACACATACACGGAAAGCCTTGCAGAGAGCGAGATCCGCATTCTCAAGGTGCTGCCCGGAGCGTTCGGGACACCAATATGCTGCGACCTGATCGTCGTGACATCGCAGCACCTGTCTATGCCATACACTGCCTTGTCCTACACCTGGGGAGACCCAACGCTCGATAAGACGATCCTGATGAATGGCAAGAGGCATGCTGTCACCACCAACCTGTACGATGCTCTGCGCTATCTGCGCCGCGATCAAGAGCCGCTGCATATCTGGATCGACGCGGTCTGCATCAATCAAAATGACCTACTGGAGAAGACAGCACAGGTGCGCAATATGGACCGCGTATACAAACGTGCAGCTTCCACCATCATTTGGCTAGGTCCTCCCCGTGATGGTCTGCATGATGCTCTGAGGAACACGATACAGCTCGGGCGGCTGGAGAAGACAGCAGAGAATGTGGAGCGACATTACCCGTCGTTCAAAGACATCTTTGCTCGGCCCTGGTTCGCGAGGCTCTGGGTGATGCAGGAAGTCGTTCTCTCCCGAAAGTGCATTGCTCACTGCGGTCACGAATCGTGCTCGTTTGAAGAACTAGCCGAGGTGCCTGCGTCGTTTTCATGGGACTTCCAGTCCAGTCAGGTATGGTCTGATGTCGACCCTGGTTTCGCGGACGCTCTGAGCGGCAACTTGACGCAGCTGAGACTTATGCTCAGTACGGCAACCGCAGTCAACGGACGAGGAGGCGGGCAATGGCCCTTTTCCTTGCTAGGTCTGCTGCAAACCGCGCGAGGCCGGCTTTGTCAAGATGCTAGGGACCATTACTTCGGGCTGGTCGGCGTGCTGGGTTCCCGGGAAGACATGGTGGAAGTCGACTACGAGGTCGATGTTGTCCGGCTCTTCTCACAAATCACTGCCGAGGGTCTCAGGGAATCCCAGGGTGTAGGTCAGCTGTGCTACTTCCACGGGGAGACGCAGCGATGTCCTAACGCGGAGAATGCGACGTGGGAGGACCGGTTGCCTTCGTGGGTTCCTCAATGGGCTGCTTGGCGTGAGCGGCTACCGTTCAATCCCAATCTGTATGATGCTAGCGCCGGCTTATCCGCTCCAGATTATGGTGCAACCCCGTTCTCGGGGGATTTCGCCCAGCTGACTGTACAAGGTCATCTCGCGAGCAAGATCGTGGCTTCATTCTCGCGTAACACGGACGTAGACGCCTCAACGTTAACAAATTTGGCAGATGCTGTGCTCGAAGCTTCTTCGGACTCCCTGAAGTCTGACAGCGAAGTTGTGGAAAGCTGCGCCAGGACCATGGTCGCCGATACATGGGAGTCCTCGGGGAGCAGCCCACAACGTCAACGATGGCCGAGCGATGATGCGCTCTTGCTCTGCAAGCCATGGCGGAGCAAGATCGACTTCATGAAGGCAGTCGAGCAAGCCGTCACAGAGGAGCATCACGATGTCTCGCGCTTGAAGCAGTATTGGGCCGTCTTCCAAGACATGGCCCGGACTCATCTCGGCGGCCGCACATTCCAGATGACGTTCGATGGGCGCTTTGTGCTTGCGCCGGCCCACAGCCGCTTGGGCGACGTCGTGGCGGTTGTAGCCGATGCGCCTATGCCGTTTGTGCTGAGGGCGAGAGTTGGGAGGGACACGTACGAGATAGTTGGGCCGGCGTACGTGCGTGGTGTCATGGATGGCGAGGTGGGTGAGGCTTTGATCCGCGAAGGGCGGAGACTGAGCACGATTGTGATTGATTGACCTGATTGAGGGCAGTTGTGGATCGTCTTGCTGGTACTATTCTGCTCACGTTTGAGGGTGATTGATCGCCCTGCCCGGGCTGATCAGTTCTGCCCTCGTTCACACGGAGTGTCATCGAACTTCGCTGACGTCTGCGCCTATCATCTCTTGCGTTCAGCTACACTTGACACTATCGGTGAGCACAAGCCCAGCTGTAAGGAACCAGCGATCTACGCTGTAATGAGCACGGCGCATCGATACTTTGTAGACATCCGCGAGCAACGGCAATGAGCAGTATTGTACAGCTAGCACTTGTGTGCGGGTCAAGGTGATGAGTAGCAATCGCTGCTGAGTGTGAAGAATGATGATGACATTTAAATATTAGACATTAAAATGCTCTGTATAAATCATCATACCCACTTGAGGCTCTACTCCGATACCTCATATCTGTAAATCAATGCAAGCCAACTCTGAGCCAAATCGCTCATGCATTTCATGTGCAATACTATCAAGATCTTCTGGAACCCTTCACCAGAAGGAGAACTCGTGGTTGAAAGGAGTCCAATCGAAAATCTCATCGCTATTCTCGTTTTGGAAGTCGATGAACGAGTCCGGCGCATAAAAGTTGGTAGCTGAGATCACGGGCTCATCGTCGATATCTTTGTCTTTGGCACTCGGCTGAATGGACTCGTGCCCGTCCTTCTGGCTGGTCTTGCCGGCTCCCATGCCGTCGAGGCTGGACGTTGAAGTGGCAGGAGTGCTCTGCTGACTTGCGCTGTCTTCACTCGCGAACGACGACGAGAGATGGTCTTCAATAGACAGGGGACTGGCGGTTGCGATAGAGCTACCAGTATGGTGTTCAGAGACGTCGTTGTCAACCTCTTGGAGCTGATGCAACGGACTGTAGGACGGCTCGGTGAATGGAGGTGCCGTTTGACGAGCTTGGTTGTAAGCTTGACCATGGAAGACAGGACCTAATTGACTGTAGGTCTCGGATGATTTTTTCGGAGTCGCCCACCCAGGAATTGCGTGAGCCTTTGTACTGGTGGTCACTGGACGCTTGGACTGGTAATACCCGGTAGTCTCGTTGACCACTGAGGCGTGCTTACGCTTGGTGACGGGACTTGCAAGGTTGTTTGGCACAGGCACGTTGAAGTAGGAGTGTGGCTGCTACGGCTGAAGCTCAGGCATGCCATCTGAAGGCGGCATTGGACGCTGCAGGCCATGACCGTGCTGCGGCATCGCCGGCACAAAGTCGAACTGGCTTGCCGTGTCGTAGGACGCCTGGGGCACACCCTGACCTGCAGGGAAGCCGTACATCTGACGAAGCTGCTCATGCGATGGGTGACCTGGCTGCAGCTGACCGCTCATTACCCATGTGAAAGTGCCGTCAGGCCCGATAAGCACATTTGACTCGTGCATGCCAGCCACGAGGCCGAGTGCTGCCAGCGCGTGATTGGAGGCGTCCTTGTCGGGAAAAGCGAGTGGTAGGCTGCCGTCTGGACTGACTTCCTTCACGGACGTCTGAGTAAGTTGGAGTGGGGCTGCGTAGCGATTATGGACAACACGCGTGGTGCCCATGAGTGTCTGGCCTGTCGTGGGAAGAAGTTGCCTGCTGTCTGTACACAATTGAGGGTGTCCCGCGTGCGGTCGCCTCGCATACTTGAGGAGGGGACTCTCCTCAGGCAGAGTTAGCGGAGGCATTCCAGGCCTCACGATTGGTGGCGGCTGTTGCATTGAGAAAGATCGCTGGTCCGAGCATGCACCAACGGCGTTCTGCTGGCGGCGGAGCTGTGGTTGCTGCGTGGGAGTGAACGGCAGTGAGGGACCCAACATCGGCATGAATGTTGGCGGCATCTGCGCTTGATCGATCGGCCGGGAGGTGATTTTGGGAGCGAGCATCCTCTCTGATGGGGTGGTGGCTGGCGAGGCTGCCAGAGCCTGCGCTTTCGAGGCTCTTGCTCCACGATCCCGCACTCTCTGCTTGTAATTCTTGAGCCACTTCGCATCTTCCCTCCTCACCATGGCCTGCACCTCCTGCTCGGGAAGGCCTGGTGAGATCCGGAGCATTTCCTTCCTGCCGTCTGGCATGGTGCGATGGTAGTTGCCATGGAGGCGGTCGAGGTGGCCTTCACCAGCATGGGCGATCTGAGATGAGGTGGCGCGGCTGCGCTGTTGAGGATGAGCAGGCCTGCCGCGAGGAGAGGGAGGAGACGGAATGGTCGGAAAGCCAGATCCAGCCGACAGGTCGAGAGTTTGGGAAGATTGCGGTGCGGAGCTGTCCAGCAGCGTGAAGTCCGGCACGACGTAGCCAAAGGACTCTGATGGGAGAGGTCCATCACCGAAGAATGGATCGTCGTCTGTGAGACCGAGGAAGGACGCCATACTGCCAAGACCTTTAGTGATGACCACAACAGCGTTGAATGCCAATACTCACCTTGCTGCCGACGCAGGAGATAGAGGAGATCGGGATGAAGTGTGATGAATAGCGGTTGCTAGGGAGGTGCGCCTGCGCAGGTCAAAGGCTCGTGCTGGTTGCTGTCCAACCGCCAGCAGCAGCAGCAGCAGTACATAGTGGCTCACGCATATTTATATGCATCTGCACAATAGCCAAATGGAACAATCGAGTCGGCCAATGCTCGACAATGTCGGAACCGTGCTATTGTCGGTCCATTGTTGATGGTTATTGAAAATGAGGGTGGCTGGGAGCAAGTGATGTGAATTCAGGACTTGAGGGCTTGGCGTGCCAATTGACGAAGGGCAAGCAACCTGAGGTTTCAGACGAGAGCAAGAAGGGTCCGAGATGGCCTATACGGATCGGAGGAGGAGGCGCTTAGCGGAACGAGCAGACTTGCCATGACAAGACTATCTGACAGCCTGCCACAAGATCGGGAAAAGCTTCTCCGCCAAGTTCTGTCGCGACCAGAAGCGGTCGAGAATGCAGTCGAAATGCCAGCGGCATCGTGCCATCAGCATTGTTGATGTAAGACATGGAAAGATTGATACCTACTCCTCCAGCAGCGTCAATGCTAGCCACAAGCGTCACTCAGACATATCTCACTCGCTGTCACCACTCGTATCCATCCCCTCTTCGTCATCCATACCTATCTCCGCAATCGAAGCCTCAAGCTCCGTCAATGTCTTCAAGGCCATGCCCGCTCGATCCCTGATCTTCCTGACCTCTTTCTCATCCGCACCAAGCTCTCCACTACTAATCTCATTCTTGATATGCCAGCTCAGTCCTTTGATCATGCCCGGCGCACCCTCGACGCCCGAAAACACATCTTCCACGCTCCCCTTCGCTTTCAGCAACACCGTGGTCAAACAGACGTCCACGAATGCCTTCAACTTCGGAGCAACGAAGCCCCATTCCACTGTCTTGAGTGCAGTAACTGGCAGCCCACTATCTGCGACCAGCGTACCATAGAACTTGCCCAGGTTGACAATCTTCTGCATACCCCACTCCGCCCTCTCAACGCCCTCATCTTCGTCGCCCTCCTCAACTGCCTCCGAGATCTGTCTGATCACTTCAACAAGCGCGAATTGAAAAGCTTTCTTGAGCTTCGCACCGCCCTCGCCGGTGTTCAGAAGCTTCTTGGCAACTAGAGTGTAGTATGGATTGTACCTCGTCTCAGCACCAGCACAATGAATGAGCACCTTTGGGATTTCAAGTTGCTGTTTAGACTTCAGGTTGAGCTTCAGCAGGCGCGTGTGGGCGTCTTTGAAGTCGAGGGCGGAGAGGAGGGTAATGAAGATTGCTCGGCGAATCTCAGTATTCATGCCCTGCTGTCTCGCCAGACGCACCAGGTTGGGTTTGCCTGGAGTTTCGGACTCGTAGCCGTCGTCATCGGCGACGTGACCGCTTTGCTTCCTGCTGCCCTCGTGATTGTCGTTGATGGAGGCACCAACTTTCGCAGGATCATTCCAACTGGCGCCGACAAGCCACCATTTGCCCTTCTTGTCACTTTCCTTGAGATCCTTGAGCGTGATTCTCAATGGTTCGCTGGCCCTTGCTCTAGTGTTGAGAGTGCCAAGCGTCTTCTTCAGCTTCGTCGTATTTTCCGCCGCCACTGCAGATGCACCAGCGGCGTTTGACTTCAAGCGGTTGTTCTTCAGGTTGTTGATCGTCTCAATCATGAACTTCGTCCTGACAGACAAGTTTGCCTCGCCGATCACAGCAACGCTACGCTGGAGGAGAAGTACGATATCCTTGAGAGAAGTGGGATCATCTCCTCTCAATTGAGTCCCACATGTGCGTATCAAGCGCAAGAGCAGCTCAGTATTCGATTCGGACAAATCGGCCAGAATTATCTTGATGTAGTCGAAGATGATTGTGCTGGCCACCACTTGAAAGGTATAGAGACTTGACAAGAAAGCCATGAGGTTCAGTGACTGCTTTCCCGCGCTCGTACGGTACACGTCAAAGGTGTCTACTATCCGTTCTAGCAGTTGTGCGCCAAAGTCTGTCCCAATGATTTTGTACAACGCTGCTATGAAAGCAGCGTGCAGGATGATGAAGGTGTCGTTTAGAGCCGAAGGATCTGATACCAAGCCAACGAGCAGATCCACAAGAGTCGAGGTGACATGCTGCCGCGCATTCTTCTCGTAGATCTGCTCAACGGCTTGCATGATTGACAACATATTAGCCTCGGAGAGACGATTCAGCTGACCTTGCACTTGGCGCTTAAGCTGCTTGAGCGCTTCTTCGTCGGAGGCAGCCGCCTTTCGCAAAGACGGCGGTATGTACCTTCCAGATGCAGGTACCTCACTTACCGCGGCCGGAGCCAGATATGGATTCTCTCGCTGCCTCGCTTGAGCTGGAGCTGGCGCATCATCATCCTCGTCAAAGCCGTCAAAGTCGCCATCCGACAACTCGTCCTCCGAGAATGGATTCTCCAGGTCCTCATCTTCTTCCGAACCATCTTCGCCGGCTTCCAGCTCATCGTCTTCATCAAACGCTCCTAAAGCAAGATCATTCTCAACGACGCTGGCCTTCAAGCGCTTGTCCCGCAACCACTTCGCGTCCTCAGGCCGCTTCCTCTTGGTGCCTCTCACGCCCTCGTCCTCACTGTCTGATCCCGTGACTAGCCACTCCAGCTCATCGTCCCCGATATCGAGATTCTTCTTCTTGCCTTTGACCCCGAGCTTGCGCTCCAGAGCCAAAATCTCGGCGTCCTCGTCGTCGAGGCCCGCCTTTGCAGCTGCGCGCGAGACGGTGAAGGAGCCATCGCTGTCCTGTTCGCCATCTTCATCACCATCGGCCAAGTCATCCTCAACGTCTTCCTCGTCACCTGCCTCCGGGATGCGTTCTGGTCTCTCGGTCGGCTTCAAGATGGATTTCAGTGGTTTGTCGACCTGCGTGGACTCATTGGCCACTGGCTTCGTCGTCGGGAGACGTTCGTGTTCGCAATCAGGCTCGCCGTTGTGTTCCAGTGAATCGATGCGATTTGATCGACGTGGCTCTATCTGGTGGCAATGTCGCGCCTTTTTCTGTGACCGTTCTGCCTTTCTTCTGTCCTTACGGGACAACTCTCGTGTCTTGCCTTTCCCGCCGCCTCCGACCTGATCCAGAAGCGTCTTTGGTAGCTTCGGTCCGCCGAAGTTGCGACTCATCCTCCTCTCCCCCACATAAACAGATTGACTCGATTGTTTCCACCGCACGTTAAGTCAATTTTCATGTGATTGATGACGGAATTATTTCCGAATTTGGTGGAGATGGGAGCTTCGATTCAACCTCGCACCTTCCACCATGTTGACTGTCTTTCCGGATTCGGTATAACGCAGGCATCATGGCACGCTCACACCTCGGCAGTGATGAGTTCTTCACCAAACTGGCGTCTCTCATTCAAGCTACGCAGCAGAATGGGCACGGTGCAGTCTACCTGACACAGAAACGATGTACGCCGAGATACTTCATGCCGCCTATCATTCCCGCTGACCTCGTCGCCAGTAACATTCGACACTTCTGCCTCTTCACCACCATTGACAAAGCTGCAAGACGACCCTCTCTGGGACCTGGATCCGCCAGACCCACTTCCCATCATAGTCCGAGCCACAGACGGCAAGTCGCAATCCAAGGACCGGAAGAAGAACAAAGAGAAAGTCAAGCTTAGCACTATCGTAAAGCCGGAGGATATCGAGAGCTTTTATACACGATATGCCGAGGTTTGCAAAGCGGGCATGCAGAGCCTGAAGAAGAGAGACCGGAGCAAGCGGAAGAAAGACAAGGGCAAGAAGAAAGGCAAGGGTGGGGCTGTTGGTATTGATGGAGAGAAGAAGCCTTGAAGAATCTCGTACTGCTATCACGAGATAACTCAGTGCCGTGGAAACTGCTGGTGCTAGTGGCCAGACTGCTCATGCAAAGGACAAGGTCCATGACTTGGTAGCTCCGGTGCGGCATACACTCCGCGGGTCATGTCAGGACGACTCTCAAATTCGCAAGCTTTTTCACGGTACGTCCCAGCTGCATCTCAATCGCGCCGTAGAAATGACGTGCGCACGTCACTGCCATCCGCTGACGCCACTGGGAATTTGGCAGAGAGGGCTTGTAATGGCGATGCCAAAAGGCTGGTCCTTGATCTAACTCATGAGCTACGGGGACATGCAATCTGATCGCGCTGAGTCGAGGCGATGACTTGGCTTGCGCGATGCAAACCAAGACGATAGGGATGTGTAGACGTGGCTAGAGTTCAATAGCACGGTGCACATTCAAAAAAATCGTGAATTCCTCGTGCAGCATTGGATGGTCGCTTCTCTGTCAGTACATGTAAGCTTCGCGCAAATCTTGACATCCCTGCTTCGCGCGCCCAATGCCTGTGGTGGAATTGACGATATAAGTCGACAGCTCTTGGCCAGGGTCCAGCATGCTTACCGCTCTACTCATTGGAGTTCGCAGCTGCGCTCACGCCTCATGCCTGCAATTGAGTTGACGATGGACGCCTCGGCTCACTACATTACCTACTCGTTGGGTACTGGCCGCGATGCTCCCTCTAGTGTCACATCACCCTGGTTTGGTCTCACGTCAACGCCGTCCATACGTTTCTTACATATTGCCTATCTCGGTATCTACAGTTCGCTGTTTGGCTGCTCTGCTTGGAATGGTAAGCGTTGGACTACTCGCACTGGTGCGTGCAATCGTTTTGGTAAGCTCACCCCAGCCACCATTTTTTCGACTCGGGTCCATCTGAATAGGTCCTCGAGCTCCTATTGTCCTATTAAGTGTTTTCACATCCCCTCTTGCTGCACTTACTTTCGACAGTACCGCTTCGACATACTACTCTCACACTTCTACATTGTAATTCTAACTTCTATACCACACCAACATCATCATGGCGCCTCCACAGCAACATCCGCACACCAACGGCACCATGCCATCATCTGCACAAGCGCCCAACATGCAGGCACCTGCTGCCGTCCCCGTCCAGCACATGAACGGGTACGGCATGCACCCTGCTGGCGGTGCACCTGCGCAGTATGCTCCGGCGCAACAAGTGAATGTGCCGCAGCCGCCCGCTCCTCGGGAGATCATTGAGATCCCTGACGACGACGACGAGGTGCAGATCGTGGGTGGGAGTGCGCGCAACACTCCGCAAACCCACCAGGCTGCGGCACCGGCAGCGCAGCATCAGGGGCCGTGGGAAGGCTTCAGCATGCGCAGATTAAACCGGCTTCGAGCTCCCGGCAACCAGGGAGTCTCGCTCAACGACCAAGACAAGGCCTTCCTGAGGCAGCACGACGAAGCTGCCCAGCGCATGGCCAAGCGCGCCAAGGCACAGAAGGCCGAGGAGGTGAAGCGGGAGAAGCAGCGCAAGGCGCAAGAAGCCGAGGCGGCCAGAGCCGAGCTCGAGAAGCAGGCGAAGGAGAAGAAGCAGCAAGAGCGCGAAGCGCGGAAGGCTGCTGAACAGAGAAGAAGGCAGATGAGCGCCGCAAGTCACACACCGGCCGGCAGAGTGGGTGGCGTGATGCTGCCAAACATGCGTCCGCAGCCAGAGAACGGTGGCTCCACGGCTTCACAACCTGATGTGCAGCAGTCGCGTCCAGAAGCACCTCCGCAGCAGAATCCAGCACCGGCACCTGGGCGGCCCAAAAGGACATGGACGCCGACATGCGCAGCAGTCCAGGCAGTAGCCGCGCTGCGCGGTGGCAAAGATAATGCCGCCATGGGTATTGTCTTCCAGGGCGTACCGAACATCACCACTGCCATGGACAAGCTTGGTCTCCGCAGCGGCCTTGCGCGCATGAGAGTGACCTTCCGTCCCACCGACAGTGCATTCCGACTCGAACTTGCTGGAGCTCTCCCAAACGTAAATGGCTCTTGGTCCTATGAGACTCTGTATCGATCATTCGGATTTGCGAATGCGGACTACCAGGATGGCTGGCCATTGCCACGCTTTACTGCCATTCCCAATGTGCAACCGGTGAGCCAGGAGGTTTGGGAGCCATTCCAGACCACCTCAGGTTGCATCGGCTTCGCGTTGCGCGGCTGCGCAGCTATTGATGATATTATCAATATGTACCGGTTACTTATGGGCTCTGAACAAATGAACTTGATGGTGCTGCCAAACCAAGAATTCACTGTGCGCATCATGGGCCACGTTGGCACCAGGGGCCTACCGTGGCCCTTTGAGACTTTCCAGCGACACATTGCAGAGCAAGCTGCGAGCCGTGGCTTGGCCCTGGCCCAAGTCAATGAACAGCAGCAGGGCCCAAGCGACCACACTCGGCGTGCCGATCCTGAACCAGCCGCACAGCCAACGCCAGCCGCCGCATCACGGACGCCTACGGATGCTGGTACCAGATCTCCGCGGGCTGATGGGTCGTTTTGTAAAGTTGCGACCAGTGAGGCGCACGCTCAGAATACTCAGTTGCTCAGTGGTAAGACGGCTGTGGCCGAAAACGCTCCTTCATCATCTGCTGCTCCCCCTTCAGCAGAGGCTGCAGGCAAGCGTAAGCGTAGTGGTGAGTCCGAGGAGGTTCAGCCGGTTACGAAACGAAGCCGTATTGACCACGATGCATCAAAAGCCCACGGCGCCACGGAACGGAAGGATGACAGTGGATACTCCTCGTTCGTGCACAGCCCAGCCGGCGGCGATATCTACAACGTTTCCAACGAGCCTACGACCACCTCCTCAGCGGCCGAGAGCAATCAGTCTACGGGGACGGCATTGCAGCCAAACAATGATAAGCCGGAAGATGATGATGACCTGGTGGCTCAATTAAAGGCCGCTCTCGATGAGCAAGCCGAAGGATCCAATGGCCAGCAGACTCAGTCTGATGCAGATGATGGTCTAGAGGCTATGTTGCAGGCCGCTCTGGCAGAGGAAGCTGAAGAGCCGATTCACAAGCAACCGCAGGCCCCCACAGATGATGACCTGGAAGGCCAATCACAGGCCTTCACGGAAGACGGAGCTGAACAAGCAGATGGCGAGCAGAGCCAAGTCAGTTCAAACGACACCTTCCCGAACGATGTCGATTATGAGGAGCTCTTTGGCTCTTCAGAGGACGATGAGCAGCATCTTAATGACGAAGCCGACCACAGAAGTCCATCGCCTGTCGCACCTGACCCTGATGCAAACGACGTCAATACCGCGAGCGAAGCCACCAAACCAGCTTCAGAGACGTCATCGCACGTCGAGGAGACAACCATTTCCGACGCACGAAATGGCGTTGATCATACCGAGATCCCAGACTCAGACTCTGAGTCAGAAGACGAAGACGACGGCGACGATGATGACGAAGACGGCGAAGAAACTGCTGCAGCGAAACAACAGTACCTGGCCGAAATTGTCGCGCTCGAGGCAGCAATCGAAGAAAGCAGACAGTCGATGGCCAAAACCACCAACAGGATTTGGAGCGACCGCTGTAAGGCGAAGATTGAGCAGTCTGAGAAGGAAATTGCTTCAAAGCAGGCTGCCCTTGCTGCGCTCTTCGCGACAAGATCTGACGAAGAAACTGCTGCAGCGAAGAAGCGGTACCTGACCGGAAACGCCGCACTCGAGGCAGCGATCGAGGAAAAGAAAAAGTCAATGGTCAACTCTGCCAGCAGAATTTTTAACAACCGATGTCAGGTGGAGATTGAGCAGTTTCAAAAGGAGATCGCGTTGAAACAGGCCGCTCTCGCTGCGCTTTCCGCGCCAAGATCCAAAGACGGGGCGTTGGAGGAGTCGTGAGTACACTTTGGGTCTATCAGGACTCACTCACTGATGAGACAGAGAAGTCTGAGATTGAAGACGTTGAGACCGAGAACATTGGGCCTGAAGCACTAAGATTGTGAACATTGGGACCAAGGACATTGAGATTAGGAACATTGGGACACGGACATCTGATATTGAGAAGGAGAACAGTGGCTTCTGATGAAGGATCACATATAGCGGCATCGCAGATTTCACACTGAATAAGAGCTTTGAAACAGCGCTACGAACTCCTGGTCAACATGTTCTTTGTGCTCAATGGCCCCAGCCCATGCAAGACACCATGACCGCTTCCGGCATGCACCTTCAAGGCCAGCATTCGGAACCATCGATCCACACAACCCAAAACACACCACCCATGAACCCATTGCAATTGTCTCATACCTTTGTTCAAGTCTCAGGCACAATGCAGCACATTCCAAGACCGACCGCATCCGGCGCAATGTCTCCCAGCTCCAAAGTAGAAAGGTTTCTTTGTTCAAAATATATCAAACTCTATGTCTACGCTACCAGGCGGAAATCAGCACTCATACGGTTGCATCGAACACACACAGCAGACACGAGGTGATCCAGCCACCATGGGTCTCTTCATGAGCCGGCCCACGCGGGCGGCGATCGGACAACTCGTCGCAGCAACCCTGGAGCGGCCTCTCGAAGGAGATGACGACGTCGACGTCATGGAGACGGATGCTGCTGATCACAACGTCCCGATGGACCGGGATGGTATTGATTTCGGGGACGAGGAAGCGTTCAATAGGTGGTTGGACCAGGAGATCGGAACGGTTCGGCGCAGCCCGGTGAGGGAAGAACAGCGCATGGATGACGGGAGAGACTACGATAACTTTTTGTCTGACGAGTTGCTCGACGGTGGCCAGGATGACGGACAGACCGATGATTACGGAGGGTTTTACGACGATGTCGACGACGAGGAGGAGGGAGAGGAAGGCCAGGAAGGTCCCATCACCCCGTTGCCGGTAGCTTACCCGCCGGAACCTGGTGAAATCCTGCAGCCACCACCGCGTCCGCGGAAGAAGCAGAAGTTCGGTATTCGAGATCAACCGTTAGAAAGCCCAACTCCTCGTGTCGGATCACCACGGCCCATCATTCCCGACAGCCCAGACGACCACGAGGTTCCGGCCTTCTCAAACGCCAGGCGTAGACTCCAATTTCGCGCGTGCTCGTCGCCCAAGCGCAAGGATTCCGAGACCGCACTGCCGTACGAAGGCTCAGAGCCAGCGGCTCCGGCTCGCTGCCAACCCCGCGGTCGTGACATAACGCCCAACCCGTCGATCAGGACTCCCGTCTCCCCGAACTCGGGCAGGCGATTGCCGTACAATTTCCGCGCTACGACGAGACCGTCGCGAGCCCCGACATCGCCTTTGCGGACGCCCGCTCAAGCGCAGCCGGCACCGTCGACTCCTTGTGCGCCGGGTCGTCGGGCTCGTGGTCGTCCGGCTGGGGTGACGAAGCGGGGGAAGAAACCTGGCACGAAGGCGACGAAGCGGTTGCGGTGCCCCAATTGCAAGGTTGAGATTACTCTCACGCCTAATGGACGTCCGTCTGCGAAATTCAAGACGTAAGTCCATCCCGATGTATGCATTCTTGTTCTCGAGCTCATCTGATGTCAGTTCTTGAGACAGACCGGACGGGACTATTGGGAGGAAGGTGACGCCTGTGCTGCCTGTCAAGCAGTGGAGTCCGCTGGGTTACAAGACTTTCCGGGGTAAGGATGGTCGGTTGTATTTGAGGAGGAAGGATCATTTTTAGGGTTTGCTTGGGATGTTTGGGTTGCCCGGTCTGTAGATAGCGGTCATGACGGTCATGTATGAGGGCGAGGTGTGGTCACTGAGTTTCAGTTGTGCGAATCATTGTTTACAGTACTGCGCATATGTATCCAGGTCAGACCAGATGACTCGTCACATTGCAAACCACGATCCTCCCTTCACCGTGATGTGTTCTGCAACAGAGCCCATGGATAAGAGGGAAATGGCCGGATTAGGTCTTCCTTTGACACGTATTCCTTGTCGCACGATTTCACAGTCAATGGCAGCATCCATTGATTAAATCGTCAGAGAGTAGAAGCATCGCTTTCGAAGTTGATGCGTCCACGACCAATTTTGGAGCCATGTTTCGACATCCAAGTGGCGTGCTCATGCAGTCAATGGCGCGCCGTGAAGAATAGGACGGAAGGCGCATCGTGTTGATTCGACATGATTGAGCTTGACTGAGCTGAAATGAGGCCAATTCGCCACGCGTGAATGCCCGCCATTTCATGCATTTCATATATCGTCAGCATCATCAGAATACGGCGGAGGCAGATCCTGGTCATCTGTCTGTCCCCAGGACTCCCGTGCTCGTACATCCTCTTCGATATGCACGCTCCACAGTGCACTTCCCACAGCACCTGTCAGCAAGAAGAGCATGCTGAGTAGCGGGATCAGCTGCAGGACCATGTAGACAGTACCAAACCACATGTATTCCCACTTGCGCTTCTTCGTCGCAGTAAACTGGTTCCGCTGCTTTCTTGTAAAGCCCTTCAGCTGAAAGTACCGTCGATTCAGCAGCGGACCCGCCCTGTAACCGGTGAGGAGCAGGAATAACGGTACACCTGCGAACGGGATGAAGTTGAGCGGCAGAAAGACGACGAACTCTACCAGCTGCCGAATCGAGAATGGAGCAAAGCAAGCACCCCTCTCGCGACTTCCTAGCCGCTTGACCGGATCACATTGGTCGACGTCATCCGAGACCACCCTCCGATTCTTGACCAGATCCTCGTAGCCCTCCGAGACGAGGACGGCGTCGAAGATGTCCACTTGCGTATGGTCGACGAATAATGCCTCGAAGAGTATCGCAATCAGAAGCGTCCCCATCTCCAAGACGAGGACCGTCCCGTTGACCCATGCCGAACCTTTGAGATGGAAGAGCGCGAGAAAGGCGACGATGGGAAGATATGCTGTCAGGAAGAGGATGGCCAATGTGCATACGGAGAGCAGGGTCAGCGGCAAAAGGCGGCTCTTGAACAGTGGATGCAGGTATCGATGGGTGGCGAAGTACCAGATGCCTTTAAGCGGGTAGAGGAAGGCCGGGCTGAAGTTGGCTCTGAGGTATCGTCGTGACCATGGCTGCTCGTTCGGATGTCCTTGGACGGCAGACATTCTTCTTCGTTCAGCTGACTACCCTACCGGATGCTGTTCTGAGGTGACAGAGACCAGCGCCAAGATCAAGACCCGTTCGAGTGGTCTTGCGGGGCAACCAGTCGCTCCGTATGTAAGACCCAGGGCGAGAGCATGGAGTCGTCACTTGCTTCCCATCGATCTCTGATGAGCATAAGGTATGGGAGGAAAGGTCTGACATCAAGTTGAACTACATGTACTAGGAGGTACCTATCTTATATGATCCAAGGTGGTTGCCTTGGCTCGAGTCCCTGCTGAGCCACATGGGTCAAGCCACAGTTTACACCCCGCCGACGCGCATGCCACGTCGCGATCCCTGCGTGTCCAGTGTTTGTGGGGAGGACGGGACTGGACCCTCCGACCTCTGCCCTGCCCTGAGCTCCTCCTCCGTCATTTGATGCCCGCTTGTGCTGCTGGTAATAATACATAAGGTATGTACCTTAATCAGGTAGTACATGTACATGCAGACAGCACAGCTCGTCCGGGCGTGTAGACATACTGTCATCGCGCTTCTCTCATCAATATTAGGACCCCGGCAGATCACTGGTGTTTCCGGAGGCACATGACTAGACAAACGGTCATGATCAGGCGATAAGAGGGTTCCAGGTTGGGTGCATGAAGCCGCTCCTTCCAGATGGACTCCAATGTCTCCAAGCTGCTGCAAGACAAGCTCTATGACAAACGGAAGGTTGGAGCATTAGAGTAAGCAGTCCCATACTCTTCTCCAATTGCTGTTCCCCAGACCATGACCCACGACGGCGATGCCTCTCGCGAAGGACCTCGTCTCCTTCCTGGCCCATATCGCCGATTCGAAACAAGCCAAACAACAGCACCATCTGCATCGCCAGCATAGACTCTACGGACAGAGGCTGACCGAGGAGGGTGACAGGCTAGAGAACATTATACGAAATGCACTCGCCGAGAACAACCACGACAAGATCGCCAAGATCGTCCACCAGCTGTGTCACGACTACGCATACGCTGTACATGCGCCTCATGCTCGCAATGGAGGTCTGATAGGTCTGGCGGCGGCAGCCATAGCCCTGGGAGGAGTAAGAGCTTGGTGGAATCACTCACGCGGACTCGAGGACATCGTACTGACGGATGCAGGAAGTTGCCCGCTACCTGAAGGAGATAGTGCCTCCCGTACTCGCCTGCTTCTCTGATCAAGATGCCCGTGTACGATATTACGCATGCGAGAGCATGTACAACATTGCCAAGGTTGCAAAAGGCGAGATACTGGTATACTTCAACGAAGTGTTTGACGCACTGTGCAAGCTAGCCGCGGATACCGAGCTCTCTGTCAAGAATGGTGCGGAATTACTGGACAGACTCGTCAAAGACATCGTCTCAGAATCGGCGGCCACCTACGCAAGCATCTTTGGACCGGAAGGTGATCCGGCCAGCGTGGACGAGGACAGTCCGGACCACAGTCAAGAGCTCAAGACGGCCTTTAGCCTGCCTCGATTTATACCTCTGCTACAGGAGCGAATACATGTTTTGAATCCGTTCACGAGGACTTTCCTTGTTTCGTGGATCACCTTGTTGGATTCCATCCCGGATCTGGAACTGGTGGCCTACCTACCAAGCTTCCTGGGAGGACTGCTCAAATTTCTAAGTGATCCCAACCAAGACGTCCACACAACTACCAAAGTTGCCCTGGATCGATTTTTGACTGAGATCAAGAAAATCGCAGCTGTGAAGAGGGGTATAGTTGAAAGTAGAAAGAGTAAAGATGAAAAGGACCGCAAAGATAGTGGCTCTAGTGAAGCAGCCGCGCAAGAGGACAAAAGTCCAGCTGGTGATGGAGCAGAACATGATCCAGAGGACGGGCCCGCCGAAGATGATTTGGAAACGCCCAAGGATGATGCCACTGATGGCGCGTCAACTCTGACTGCGTCTGCTGATGACGATGCAAAAGACGGCGGCGACTTTGAAGATGAGTGGATACCGGGTCAAGACGTTCAGATCGACTATCTGCGCATCCTCGACATTCTCATCACATTTCTGTCAGAATCTAGTGAGGAAGAGATCCAGGTGACGGCACTGAAATGGATCGAGGCTTTTCTCGATATATGTCCCGAGGACATTCTTGCATTCACACCCCGGCTGCTTGCCCAGCTACTCCCAGCGCTCAGTCATGACGTGGATCATGTCAAACAGGCTGCGCATCGAGTCAATCAATCGCTCATGGCATACATCATGTCATTGCCCGAAGAGCATGGCAAGGGAGGTGCATCTTCCGAGCAAGCTCAAATAGCGACACAGGCTCCACCAGCATCAGCACAGCAACCTGCTCCTTCAGGTTCGATGCCTGTCATGCCACCAACCCGAGGACTTGCACCACAGAATGGGGACCCTCGGCGAGACAGTGCGTCCAATACCAAGACATTGCGGAAAACAATGACGCCCGAGCCATTAGAATCCATCACACCAACACCACGGAGCCACACTCCTGAGCCGCAGGATTCGCGAGGATCGTCCGAAGGTCGGGTCCATACAGATCTGGACTACGAGGGAGCAGTCAATGCTCTGACTTTGCAGTTCCTACACGAGCATGAGGCGACAAGAGTTGCAGCGCTAGCATGGCTGATTATGTTGCATCGCAAGTCTCCCAGGAAGATTCTTGCCATCCAAGATGCGACTTTCCCGGCCCTGCTGAAGACACTGAGCGACCCGGCGGAAGCAGTGGTGACGCGTGACCTGCTACTGCTCTCTCAGATCAGTAAAAGTAGTGATGACAGCTACTTCACATCGTTCATGGTGAATCTGCTCAAGCTCTTCACGACAGACAGGCGATTGCTGGAGTCGAGAGGCAATCTGATCATACGACAGTTGTGCATGTCTTTATCACCAGAAAAGATATTCCGCACGATGGCAGACTGCTTGGAGCGAGACTCGGACGATGATGTCGAGTTTGCGTCGATCATGGTGCAAAATCTGAACAACAATCTGATAACCGCGCCCGAGCTCCAAGACTTGCGCAAACGATTGCGGAATTTGGACAGCAAGGACGGACAGACATTCTTTACCGTGTTATTCAAGGCGTGGTGCGTCAATGCCGTGGCTACCTTCTCACTTTGCCTGCTGGCACAAGCATACGAGCAAGCATACAACTTGCTGCAAATCTTCGCTGAACTGGAGATGACAGTCAACATGCTCATTCAGATTGACAAGCTGGTGCAGCTTCTAGAGTCTCCAGTATTTACCTATCTGCGCATGCAACTATTGGAGCCAGAGCGATTTCCGCACTTGTACAAATGCCTGTACGGCCTTTTGATGCTGCTGCCGCAAAGCTCGGCATTTGCAGCACTGAAGAATCGGCTCAACTCGGTCTCGGCGATTGGGTATCTGCATGTAGTACCACGAGCACCGACAACACCTTCGGTCAATACCTTCGAGCGCCAAACAAGACTACGAAGTAAGGATGGTGGCGATGGTGGCGGCATCAAGTGGACCGAGCTGCTGGACAAATTTCGAGTGACGCAAGACAGGGTGCGCCGAAATCAGCAGAGGCAGCTGACTGGACAGCAAGACGGAGCGAACGATCAGGACGAGCACTCCTCATCGCCGGAGCAAAAGCGAATCACACTAAACATACCGAACGTCGAGCATCTCAGAGGCTCGAGACCGGGATCAGCACAGAGTCTGGGCAGACCGCCGCCACAACCTCCTGGCGTCGCAAGCGCAAGCCATACCAAAGGCAAAGGAAGTCTGAGTCATCTCGGCCGGTTTACGAGTGGAGTCGGAGTGGGAGCCAGGAAGGGAAAAAGGTAGGACTTTGACCCTGCCCGGCTCTTACTCTGGGGCGAGTATCCGGAGTGGTGGAGGAAGTCGCCCGACGAGGACAAGGAGAAGCGGCGTCCATCACTAGGTTTCAGAAGTACAGTTGAGGACGAAAAGCGATTATAGGGCTTTACCGTGTATTCAGTAGCCGCATGTGGAGTAGACGGGAATGCGAGCAATGACCATGAGTCATGCCGTTTCTGCACAGTCAGCCAAGTGTGGCGCGCGCTTTCCGTGTGAAGCTTTCCCCGACTGCAAACAGCTCTCATCACCGGCATGGTCAATCACTAGAAACCCTCTGACCCTTCACGCCACCTCACATCCTCTCTTTCTACTCCGCACACCTCCTTTTCAAACGATGTGGTCACGATTGGCGCCCCGGCCTGCCGTGCGCAGTGCCCTCCAGGCGCAACTACAAACACCTCAGATTGTCCGCGCATCACCCATCACATCCCGCCTGCAAGACCGGATATCACAGCGACGAGGATATGCGACACCTGCTGGTGCGTGAAAATACAATGGGATCAGGAAGTGAAGGGTTGGCAAAGGCTAACAAGTGACAGAGGAGAAGGACTTGGTGATCATTGGCGGCGGCGTGGCGGGCTACGTTGCTGCGATCAAGGCTGGACAGGAAGGGTTGAAAGTATGAAACACCTTCGTGTATTGGCTCGGACGCCCTCTGATGTGTCGATCACTAGGTAGCATGCATAGAGAAGCGTGGCTCCCTCGGCGGCACCTGCTTAAACGTTGGCTGCATTCCCTCGAAATCCCTCCTCAACAACTCGCACCTATACCACCAGATCCTCCACGACACCAAGAACCGTGGTATCGAAGTCGGCGATGTCAAGCTTAACCTGGATCAAATGATGAAGGCCAAGGAGACGTCGGTATCGGGCTTGACGAAGGGTATCGAGTTCCTGTTCAAGAAGAACAACGTGGAGTATATCAAGGGCACGGGCGCATTCGAGGACGAGCACACTGTCAGGGTCAACTTGGTCGACGGCGGCGAGACGAGCGTGCGAGGCAAGAACATCTTCATCGCGACGGGTTCGGAGTCGACACCATTCCCGGGGCTGACGATCGACGAGAGGAAAGTCATTACCTCCACTGGCGCCATCGCACTAAAACAGGTTCCTAAAAAGATGGTCGTCATTGGCGGTGGTATCATTGGTTTGGAAATGGGCTCTGTGTGGTCGAGACTGGGTGCTGAGGTGACGGTGGTGGAGTTCCTGGGCCAGATTGGTGGACCGGGGATGGATGCAGAGATCAGCAAGAACATTCAAAAGACGCTTGGGAAGCAGGGAATGAAGTTCAAGCTCAACACCAAGGTCAAGAGTGGAGACGATAGCGGTGAGGGTGTGCAGCTGACTGTGGAGGCTGCGAAGAGCGGCAAGGAGGAGACGGTAAGCCAGGTATTCAACCACTTTTCGCGCGGATCATACTGACTATGATCTCAGCTCGACGCCGACGTCGTCCTCGTCGCCATCGGTCGCCGACCGTACACCTCTGGTCTCGGCCTTGAGAACGTGGGCATTGAAACCGACAACCGCGGCCGCCTGGTCATCGACTCGGAATACCGCACCAAGGTCCCACACATCCGCGTGATCGGCGACTGCACGTTCGGTCCTATGCTCGCGCACAAAGCTGAAGAGGAAGCCGTGGCAGCTGTCGAGTTCCTTACCAAGTCCTACGGTCACGTCAACTACAACGCCATCCCCTCGGTCATGTACACGCACCCAGAAGTCGCATGGGTGGGTCAGAACGAAGCGGAGCTCAAAGAAGCCGGCGTGAAATACAAAGTCGGCACCTTCCCATTCTCGGCCAACAGCAGAGCGAAGACGAACTTGGACACGGACGGCATAGTCAAGTTCCTGGCAGACGCGGAGACGGACCGTATCCTGGGCGTGCACATTGTGGGCCCGAACGCGGGAGAGATGATCGCCGAGGGCACGTTGGCGCTGGAGTATGGCGCGAGTACGGAAGATATCGCGCGGACGTGTCACGCGCATCCGACGTTGGCGGAGGCGTTCAAGGAGGGGGCGATGGCGACGTATGGGAAGGCCATCCACTACTGAGTTCGTCGGGGTGAGGAAATTTTAGATCTGGTGGGGGAGGAATAGAAAAAGGTGCCTGAGGGATTTCATGGGTCAGTCTAGCATTGCGTGCGTGCGTGCGGTTCTCGTTCTTGTCTGCTATGATACTTCTGTCTATACCTCGGAGGGAGTCGCTCTTGCTGTATCATAGAGATTCAACAACAGCGAGCTTCGTCTCATCTTCACGCATCTCGGTCAGACTCGCTCGTCCAGCCTACGGCTTACACCTCCCCATGTACCGCGGATACAGACACGTGTCCCGCACGGTATGCTGCTTGCACAACCAGGCCAGGAACCTCTCGAGCCCGAGGCCATAGCCCCCGTGCGGACTCGTGCCGTACTTCCGCTGATCCGTGTACCAGTAGTAATCCTTGGGGTCGATGCCGACGCGCTGGTAGGCGGCCATGAGCTGGTCGTAGTCGTCCATCCTCATGCTCCCGCCGACGATCTCGCCGACGCCGGGCATGAGGCAGTCGACGCTCTCGGTGACGCGGGGGTCGGCGGGGTCGGGCTGCATGTAGAAGGCCTTGATCTCGGTGGGGAAGTGGGTGAGGAAGATGGGGCGGTTGATGAGGTCGGTCATGCGCCGCTCGGCGGCCTCGGCGATGTCGTCGCCAAATTTGTGGGGCTCGTTGTCCTCGTTGGGGATGCCGTGGTCGTTGAGCCAGGTGATGGCGTCGGCGTAGCGCATGCGGGTGAAGGGGCGCTCGGGCATGGTGAAGGTGGGGTTGAGGTCGTGGAGGAGGGCGGCGATGCGCGGGGTGGCGAAGACGCGGGCGAGGACGCGGCAGATGACGTCTTCGAGGTGGACGAGCAGGTCGTCGAAGGTGATGAAGTCGAGTTCGGCCTCGATGTGCGTGTACTCGGAGAGGTGGCGGCGGGTCAGGGATTTCTCGGCGCGGAAGGACTTCTCGATGCAGTAGACGTCGCCGAGGGCGGGGAGGAGGGTCTCGAGGTAGAGCTGGGAGGATTGGGTGAGGAAGGCGGGTTCGCCGTAGTAGTCGAACTGGAAGAGGGTGGCGCCGCCCTCGACCATGGTCTGCACGAGGGCGGGCGGGGAGACCTGCTTGAGGGCGAGGTGCTCGTAGACGTCGCGGAAGGCCTTGTCGACGGCGCTGCGGACCTCGAGGACGGCGGAGGCCTTCTCGCCGCGGATGACGAGGTGGCGGTGATCGAGGAGGTGCTGGGGGTCGCCCTTCTCTTGGACCTTGTTGGTGATGGCGTCGTCGCCGCCGGGGGCGCGGCCGAGGATGCGGAAGTAGTCGGCGTGCAGCTCGCGGTCGCCGGGGGCGTGGGCGCCGGGCGGCACCTCCCACATCTCGCCCCTGACGAGCATGCTGGTCTCGCGGGTGAGGGTGACGGCGTCGTAGCACTTGGCGAGGTCGCCGGTGAGGACGCACTGCAGGTAGCCTCGGCCGTCGCGGAGGGTGACGAAGGCGACGCCCTTCTGGTTGCGCTGGCGGTGCACGCGGCCGCGGACCTCGACGCGGGAGCCGCGCTTGGGGTCGGTGTAGTCGACGTCCCTGCTGCGGTCGCCGCGGCCCAGCCTGACCACCTCCGGCCGCGTCTCGTCCAGGTGGATGCGCACGGCCTGAGGCAGACGCTCGTCTTCGGTGATGACGATCTTCTTGGCTTCCTCAAGCGCCTTGTCTCGCCCCTCCTGCTCCTGTCTCTGCCTCAGCTCCAGCTCCTTCTCCTTTCCCGCCTTCTTCTTCTGCGTCTCGGCCCAGTTGGCGGCCTTCTTGAGGGCGGCCTTGGCGGCGGGCTTCCATTCGGGCTGGTCGTCGCCGTGGTCGGGGTTCTTGACGCTGTAGGCGGGGCCCTGGCCCAGCTGCAAGAAGGCATACTGCAGCGTCTTGAAGGGCTTGGAGGGTGATCCGTCGGCGTCACCGCCGTCGACGCCCACCGCCTCGTCGATGTAGATGTCCGACATGGTGGCTACAGCAGGACGGGAGAGCGAGAGTCAATGCCTACCGAGTCCAGACCTCGACCTCCTCCTCGACGACTATATCACTCGGAGGGTGCGTTATCTAATCTGTGACTCCGCGGGTCGAGTCAGAGGCATTGGAGCTGTATATGTAATTCATAATTCATGATTCATTATTCTTATTATGATTACGGGGGGACGAGGGGCATGTCACGGTCGTCCATTCGTGCCATCCTGCTGCACGATGCACCGCCACCATCTACATACAGATCTGACACACGCGACACAGACGGCACATCCTTGCTGAAGCCTGACGAGACCTAAGGTATACATCAGTCGAATAATACATGTAATTGACATGTACTGCCATCTCGATCACCCACGACATGTCTACATGTATCGTGCCTTGGTTGATGATGACGAGGCACAGGAGCACAACATGAGATGCTTACCTTACTAAATCTAAGGTATTATTACTGAGTGAGCTGTCGTAGCCATGGCGGGTGAACAGAACCATCATGTCTCCCACTCCACCTCCTCCCACCAGGACCCGTCCCGCCGAGGCCGCTTCTGGAATCGCAAGCTCCGACGCGCCAGCTTCATCTCGCCCATCACGGGAGAGCGCTCGAAGAGGGTCTTCACCCTCCGAG
This sequence comes from Teratosphaeria pseudoeucalypti, assembly GCA_013403795.1. NCBI lineage: Eukaryota > Fungi > Ascomycota > Dothideomycetes > Mycosphaerellales > Teratosphaeriaceae > Teratosphaeria > Teratosphaeria pseudoeucalypti. The sequence continues at coordinate 36,594 of JABBMZ010000096.1, forward strand.
AAGCTTCATCTCGACGTAGCGACGACCGCATCGGCGAGACGACCCCGCTGTTGAACGGGCATCATCATGATCAACGCGGCTTTCCCGACCTGCCCTCCCGGCGGACATTGCTCCAGTCGTACTGGGCTTACAGCGAGCCGTACCTTCACCAAACATGGGGATTCGCCACATCCAAGACGGGCATCGGTATCTTCAAGTGCTCCCTGGCTTACCTCATCGGATCTCTGGCGACGTTTGTGCCCGCCATATCCAACATGATCGGCCAGAAGCAGGACAGCAAGCACCTGGTGGCCACGGTCACGGTCTACTTCCACCCTGCTCGGAGCATGGGCAGCATGCACGAGGCCACTTTCTTGGCCATCATCGCATTGTGCTACGCGGGTCTCGTCTCCTTCACCTCGATGGGCATCAGCATGTCCTTCGGCCAGCAAGATCTGCTCCTTGTAGGGCACGCCATCGTCCTCGTCTTCTTCGTCGGCGGCGGGCTCGGCTTCATTGCTTGGATCAAGCAGCGACTCGGAGATCCTCTGGTCAACGTCGCTTGTTCGCTGGCTTCTCTGGGTTGCATCACCGTGCTCATCAAGGAGGGTGCCGTCCAAGCCGGCGAGTTCTCGGATGATCGCGTTCTACAGGTCTTGTTGATGGTCTGCATGGGTGTGATCGCCACAACAGCTGTCAATGTCCTCGTCCTCCCGATCGCCGCCCGTGCATCACTGGTCAAGGACATGGAGAAGAATACTGATCTCCTCGGTGAGATGCTGATCAGCATCACGAGAGCATTCCTTTCCGGCAGAGAGCGTGACCTGCAGGACGAGTCTTACAAGACGCTTGCGAAAGATCATCAATCGTCATTGGACTCAGTGCACAAGAATCTGCGTGAAGCGAAACGAGAGCTACTGGTATTGGGTAGGGAGCAGTGGTACGACGCCGAGGCACGGATCGTAGAATGCTTGACAGGTCTCGCACAGGACCTTGGTGGCTTGCGCAGCGCAGCATTTGCTCAATTCGCATTCATGAACGAGAACGACGAAGTGACACCAGGTGCTGAGCCGCTGTCTACTGTTCGGAGCAAGCCTACGCCCAAGATCTTGGATGTCATCACCGAGGCACCTGAAGATGCTGGAGATATGCTACACGCCGACGGCCACGATACGCCAACCACGGCGATGGCTTATTCGCGACGTGAGAGTGTAGATCCGCCTATTGTGGTCAAGACCCCGAATGACTTCTTCTTGGCTTTCCTAGACGAGCTTGCGCCGCCGACAAGGTCGCTAGTCTATACGTTGAAGCAGATCCTGGATGAGCTGCCGTTTCGTCGGCCTGATCCGGCTCGTTCGACATGGTGGAAGCGACTGGAAGGCGTTGACGTGGAAGTTGCCGTCAACGACACCTTCCATTCCAGTCTCAAGGAAGCCATGGATTTATATTGGCAGGCTCGCAAAGACGCTCTGAACAAATTATACGAGAGCCGCGCTCTAAACGCCGCCACCACGCCGCATCAATGGGGCAAGCCCAGTGTTCACAAACGCTGTAGCTCCGAGACTGTCAGCACCGCGCCTCAGAGCCGACTTTCGTCCGGTCAGTCCACTCCTCATCAACCACCGCCATCGATGGACACGGAAGACGCCATTGCGGACATCGAAGAAGTCTCCGCCTGCTGCGGCCACTTCTCATTCTCTCTGCTTGACTTTGCCGAAGACGTTCTCGATTATCTCGCTGCACTTGACGAACTCAAGGCAGAGATGGAGAGACCAAAGTACAGCTGGAGCTGGCTCTTCCCCTGGAAGCGCCGGCATGAGCATGAAGACGTCGCCATGAAGCCCACGAGGAAACGCACGTTCAACGAAGAAAACGACGAGAGCAACGATCTGTCGAACGCCATACCCGCTCAGATACAGCGGGCAGATGATTTCGCGAGAGCGTCAGGAAAGCCTATGCCCTGGACATACAGACTCTACCGCGCCATGGCACTACTTCGCCGTGACGACGTGCGTTTTGCCATCAAAGTGGGGCTCGGAGCACTTCTCTACGCCCTGCCTGCTTTCCTGCCAGAAACTCGTCCCTTCTTCGTCCACTGGCGAGGCGAGTGGGGCTTGGTCTCTTTCATGGTTGTTTGCTCGATGACTGTTGGCGCCGCAAACACAACTTCCATCAATCGATTCCTTGGCAGCTTTGCGGGCGCAGTCCTCGCTGTAGCCGGCTGGCTCCTGGCGTCTCACCACGGCGAGGCGAATCCTTATCTCCTCGCCGTTTTCGGATGGCTAGTCAGCCTCGGCTGCTTCTACATCATCATCGCAAAGAACAACGGACCCATGGGTCGCTTCATCCTGCTCACCTACAACCTCGGAGCACTGTACAGCTATAGCCTTTCCATCAATGACGACGACAATGACGACGACGAAGGCGGCATTGACCCTGCCATCTGGGATATAGTCCTACACCGCCTTGTATCGGTCATTGTAGGTTGTCTCTGGGCCATCATAGTGACCCGCTTCGTCTGGCCAATCTCTGCTCGTCGCAAGCTAAAAGATGGTCTCTGCATCCTCTGGCTGCGCATGAGTCTGGTCTGGAAACGAGATCCGCTGGCTTTGTTTCTGCTCGGAGAACCCAAGAGCAGATACATGGACATTCGCGAAGAATCAGCTTTGCAAACCTTCCTCTCCAATCTCGAAGGTCTCCGCAAAGCAGCAAAATCCGAGTTTGAGCTCCGCGGACCTTTCCCTGACGCCATTATCGGACGGATCCTCGAGCGCACAGGCCGAATGCTTGATGCGTTTCATGCGATGAACGTGGCCATCACCAAGAACTTGCACTACACGCCTGGTGAAGCTGCCCTGATTCGGTTCACGAGGCCAGAGAGGTCCGAGTTGAGTGCGCGAATCAGTCACCTGTTCAGCGTGCTTGCCAGCTCGATGAAGCTGCAGTATCCCTTGAATGATGTATTACCCAGCATTGACCATACCCGAGATAGACTGCTCTCCAAGATCTCGGCGTTCCGAAGGGAGGGCGTGGGCAGGGATGCGGCGGTGGTGGTCGAGCAGGATTATGAGATGCTCTATGCTTATGGTGAGTTCTGTCTCCGGCAGGATCGACTACAAACGGAACTTTCATGAGCATTGCGCTGACATTCATCTAGTGCTGGTCACAGGTCAACTGTCGCAAGACATTCAAGCCATCAGTGCAGAGATCGAGACGCTGTACGGAACGTTGAACGAGGATAACTTTAAGCTTCAGTAGTACTTCAGTCTTGTATGGACGACTGTTTCACTTGCAGGAGTCCTTCTTGCAGCTTCAAAACATCGCTGACCAGCCTCTGAAGCCTTGGTCACGCACTGGAGCCGGACGCTCCATCAAGCCCATCCCAACACCACAGCTCTGGATCTGGCACTAGGCACGCTCCCTCCGTCCTAGGTTAACCTTCAAACCTGACAGGAAGAGCACAGCGCTAGCAGGGAAAGCTATCAGTATGGCCACTGTGAGGCGACGCGCTGGCTCTGACTTACCCGGACTCCTCGAGAAGCTTGGTTCCCGATGCCATGTGGAAGTCGTATCGCATGAGCAGAGTTGGGATAAGCTATGAGCATGTTAGTTCTCCGCGTCAGCACTGCACAAGCCTAGACTGCGAGCCAACCCACCTTCTCCATCTCTAGCCAGGCGATATCTAATCGCATTCAATCAGCTTACTCCTCAGCTGATTCCAGTAATATGCAACTCACTCTTTCCAATGCACGTCCTTGACCCTCCACCGAACGAGAACATGTAACGTTCTGAAGGATCCGTCAGCTTATTTCCGCTGCAGGCGTGCCGTAGCTACTCACGCAGGAAGCCATAATTCTCCTTATCCAACCATCTTTCCGGACGAAACTCATCCGCAGCTGGACCCCAGACCTCTGGCAACCGGCTGATCACCCAGCTGTGGCAGCCCACGGTCGTCTGTATCGGTCAGCCAGTCCGTACAACATCCTCGTTCGAAAAGCTCGCACTCACGTCTGCGGGAAGATAGTGGCCGTCGACTGTCAACCCTCTCGCAGGCACCTTGCGATCTGCAAGCGCCGTAAATACCGGATACATCCTCACAGCCTCCCACATCACAGCTTGCAGGTACGGACACACCTCAGCCTGAGCAGCAGTGACCACTTCGCTCAACTCACCAGACGCCTGCTTCTCTTCCAATTCCGCCATCAACCGCGCCAGCTTGTCCGGATGCGACAGCAGGAGGTAGAATATCGCCCGCAGCGAAGTCGACGTCGTATCCGACCCGGCCACCACATTGCTCGTCATCATGAAACTGATATCCTTCGTCGTCAACTGCGGCTTCTCCCGCTGCACCGTCAACAACTGCGTCGCGACATCGCGCTCGTCCCCCTCACGGCCCTTCCGCGCCTTAACCTCCTTACTGGCGACCTGGTGGAAATACTCATTCCGGTCGTTGATGGCGAGCCAGTTGCCGATGACAGGGCGCAGCCGCTGGTGGATGTCGAGGAACCAGGGCACGTAGGCGACCCAGGCGGCGGAGCTGAGCGCTGCTCTGACCCGGCGGAAGGTGCCGGCGTCCGTGCCGGCGTCGACGTAGCCAAAGTCGCGGGAGAAGCTGATGGCGCCGATGACGTCTGGAAAGATGGGATTAGCGTGCCTTTGCGTTGCTGATCACGGAGGTCGTGAGGGGCGAGACGAACCGAATGCGTAGAGCTGGAGCCATGCACCGAGATCGATCTCTCGCCCGCACAATGCGTCCAGCTTGTTCAACACTTTCAGCAGCGTCTGCTCGACCGCCGGCTCCAGCTTGACCATCGAGTCCATCGAGTACGCTCGCGCGACCAGTTTCCGCTGCTCAGAATGGACGCGTTCATCCTGCTGCCCGAAAAGGTCGAAGGACCGGTCGCCTTGGATCGCGCCGTAGAATTCTGCCTTGGGGTATTTGTTGCCGGCCTCTGCTCAATACAGTAATCATTGGTCAGATCTCACGAGCGGCGATGGAGAGAGGACAGAGGATCTTCTTACTGTAGATCTCCCGGTACGCGTCCGGGTCCGCGATGCTCCTGCCTGTCCCGTCAGCCTCCTCTCGAGCCAGCCTTGGTATCAAGGAATCAACCGTACACCACCCCCGGCGCCACTCTCACGACTTTGCCGTACTTGCGATGCAGCTTCATGTACTCTCGATGCTGGGTCCCTCGCGCAGCGAGTACGGCGCGGTAGATGTTGGTCAGTTTGGCGAGGGAGGGGCCGGGGATCCTGGCGAGAGGGGAGGTGAGGTGTTGGTGGGCTGTGTAGGCCAGCAGGGCGAGGGCGAGGAGGGCGAGGAGGGTGAGGAGGAACATGGTTGTGGAAGCGTCAGGAGAATTGGGAATTGGGACTCAGAGGGGCTCGGGCAGGAGCAAGAGGTAGGGGATATGTATTAGATATGATGTCTATCCACCACGACCCGCTCTCCACTACTACGCATCTCATCATCACGACGCGCTCAGGGCTTTCACGCGGGGGGGGCCTGCTATACAGCCCCGTGGTCAAGTTCCACTCCACAACCTGTCCAGAAAACGCACAACGACGTCAACCCGCACCGCCTGCCCCCCACCCCCTCGACGTGCCGATCGCCCGGACGGTTCCACCTCGTAGCCACGGATGGCCCATCGTTGCGCCCACGCGTGGAGTCTCGGACGCAGACAACGCATGACGGGACCGACGAACGGCTCGCACGGGCGGGGTTGATGCGCGGCCGGACCCGTTCGCGTGCAGGTCGTGTGGAGAGAGGGTGCTGATCTGTCCCCTCTTTCTTTCTTGTGTGCGTGCGGAGATGGACTGGGTGACGACACGGCAGGTCAGCGTCGAGGCGAGTGAGCCGGTTGTTTGCTTGCTTGCGCTTTTAGCCGGCTGGCCGTTGATGCGTTACTAGCGCAGAGGAGGTGGTGTGAGGTGTTTCGTTTGGGCATCGAATGACTGTTGATCTTTTGGGTGAGTTGGGCAGGGTTTCGAGTTGGGGGTTCACAACGAGGAGGATGGGGGACCTATTGAAGCAGAGGATCTAGTCGGCGAGGTTTGAGGCTTCTTTGAGCGTGGTTCAAAGCTCAGCCTGTTGTAATCGTGCAATGGGGGTTTGATATCAACGAACTTGAGCCTTCTGATTTGATCGACGGACCTGGCGCGGATGATTCGAAGGCGTCTCTGATCTCATACACGAGGACCGAACGTCTAATCCTATAGAGGCGCTTGCGATAGCCATGTCGGAATTGATCATTTCCCGCACACCATCCGTCCGACCACGACAATGATTCCGCTTCCACCAGCCTCTCATTTCTCCTTGGTGTCCGGATAGAAGCCCTTGCCGTACGGTGGCGACTGGCCGTCATTGAACGACATGTTGGGGTCGGTGCACGAATAGACGGCGTCCCCACTACAAACAACAAAAAAAGAACATTGCAGTCAGCACCCTCCAAACGATCCTGTGATTCTGACGGGAACTGGACACATACAAGTCGACCCTGATATGCAGAGTCCCCAAGCCCTCCGCCAGCGCTCCCTCCGGCGTCAAGTACGCCGCCGCCTTCACCGGGCCCGAGATCGTCTTGCACGGATGGTAGTCTGAAGTACCCCCACTCGCTTCGCAATGCACCGCGAACGCAGGCAGGCCCGACTCGGCCTCCCCAGTCAAATCAAAGGTGAATTTCCCGTCTTCGCGGCCGACGTATTCCTGCTGGTCCCAGTAGTAGCAGTCCCAGAGGCCGGTGTTCTGGTTGATGCCGTACTCGGGTCCACAGGGCGTCGACGCGGAGACGCTGGCGGCGAGCAAGGCTAGAGCGCTCGTGGTGAGCGCGAGGTGGGAGAGCATGTTGACGTTGCTGTTGGTGATCCGCCGCGACGGTCTCGGGTATGTGTGTCAGCTTCGAAGAGGCGCTGTGGTGTACCTAAGCGTCTTGTGCTATGAAACCGTGACTTGAATGAGTGGCAAGCTGTCCCTTAATACTTCTTATACGACATCGACGCATTGAAACTCCCGGGACTACCATGTCAAGCAAAGTGAAGCCCTTCTCGATGTGGAATTGTTATTTGCGCTCTTTCCGTTCCATCAAGGCACAAGCATGTTCATCATTTGTGCTTGAGCTTGTTGTTCCTCGAGCGTCTGCGGAAATTTCGAAGTCTACAGTTCGGCGCCGAAGCCAAGTCTCAAAGGCAAAAGTGAAAGGGGCCTGGTATTGCCAGGGACGATTGAGGTCTGGACCGTCTGGCCCAATTGTTTCGCGTCATTAGTGGTCTGAAAAGAACTGCAATTGCTTTGTATTCGCCCTGACCGTGGTCTTCCGCACCGGGCCGGTCAATGGGCGACCCGTGCCACGTTCGTGGGTTGGTCAAGGATCTCTCGTCTTGCCGTGATTAATAATGGCGGTGCTGCCTCGCAGCCTGGGAGACCGTCTCTGCAGGGCAAATTAAACAAGCAAATGATCTCCATCATTATGACTGACACAGCTGGACCTGTATAACAAAAGTTGAACGCCAGTGCCAGGCACGGCCTACCATCCCACCACCAGGCATATGGTGCTGTACTGTATGTGATCTGGTATTCCTCTGCAAAAACGCTAGATTTCACACCCTTGTGCATTATTGATGTCTGTCTTGCTCTCGATCAGCACGCTGTGCCACCTATGCGACCATTAAATGATACCGTATGGTGCGATGCCACACCCAACCCTCTGCGCATTGAAGTCCGCCCCCTTCGTTACTAACAGTCACGCCGACTTCGTATGACCCTATAGGTCACTGCCGCCATGTCTTGCCATGTATACCAACTGAGCATTGACGTCGGCCGGCCTCCTCAATTAGCGTCTGTCAACTCTTTGACACCTTCCAACGAAGGCGCATAAACGCGCGGTCCGAATTCTGCTATGCTTCCTTAGCTAGTGACCACGTACATTTCGCTTGTTTTGGCGTCTGCTGCTAGTCTCTTTTTGCCTGTGGCCGCCGATATGACCTAGGGCTGTGTGACGTGCAAGGGCTGGATCCTTCCAATATAGGCGTGGACAGCTCACTAATACAATTCTGTGCATATTATTGGCAGCAGTAAGCTCGCAATCTTGCTGACTGTCGTGTAAAATAGCTGCCGTCATCATATATGTACACCGTATAATCCAATTTTCTTCTGTCGAATGCGATTATGGACCTTACATGTTGTGTCATGCTGAAGTGATTCTCCTTGGGTATCGACTCTGGGAAAGGCGTTCTCAGCCACTACTTGTAGCGTTGGCCGCCTCGAATTCTTGCAAAGTCGGGATCGGCTTTCCTGCGTTGAAGGCTGGAGAGAAAGTCAGCGGTCTTGTGTGCACCAATAGCGTTTTATCTCAGAAGGACCTGTCAAGCGCCAGAATCTTCGATAGTAAAGGTCTCGGGCATAGGAAAGCACTTACCAGCCATTTTAGCATTTATGTAAGCAGTCATCCTCCTACGATTGGCTTCGTCCCTCTGATTCCACGTCTCTGCCTTCGCCAGAGCCCTCGCTTGCGCCTGCAAAGCTGGATCATCCGGCCGCAGTTTCAATCTGCCCTTAAAACTCGGCGAGACCTTAACACGCCCGAACTCGTCGTGCTGATACTCTGAGGCCCAGGGACAGGTCTGGTGCTCCTCGATTAATTCGATGGCCGCATCCACCACATCGCCGACCGTGATGCCTGTCCCGCGACGTATGGGTTTGGGCAGCCTCTCTTCTGGAGGTGTTGGGTGACGTGGGAATCTTGGTCCGTGGCCGTTGCAACACTCGACGTGCGCGGTGAGCTCTGTCACAGGCGGTTGACAGACAAGCATCGAACGGCACGCCCGGCCGATGCCGCACAGCTTCGGCTTCCGCAAGTCGAACGACACGTTGATGGACAGCTCATCGGGACCAGGTATGCCGAAGTGTCGCCCGGGTATAGAGAACATGTACGGGCTCCGCTCGTGTTGCGGGCAGCAGACCGGTAGAGACTCCGAGTATGCCCAGTGCGAATTGGAGACAGGAGAGCTGAAGTATGCATTGGGATCCGCTCGATGACCAATAAATCGCTGGATGCGGCCAGACTGCTTGATGGTATCATTGATATTCTTGCTGACTTGCTGCACAATGAAGATGTCACGGGGCTGCAGGTTTGTGACGATCAGCTCGAAAAGCTCGGGGGTGCTGAAGACCTCTTCGGCCTTGCTGGAGTGCTTTGTGGGATATGATGTTGTAAATGACGGTCCGAAGTAATCGGACAGGTTTCTCAAGAGTCCAGCCTCATGGGCCTGCCGTTCGTCAAGGAGCCCGAGGAGCTGCTGTCTGGTCGCGCGTTTGGAAGTCCGTATGCCAGCTAGTTGCTCTGAGCTCTCCCGGAGGAAAGCGGCGTGGCGACCTATGTTATATACGGTGATGCGGTCTTTTGCCATCCTCATCTTCCAGTCGGCCATGTCCGAAGTGGAGCTCTCATCTTCGGAATCCATTGTGGCTCGTCCGAGGTATTGTGACAATACAGGGCAGAACATGAGCAGAGTAGTGGAGAAATTAGCGGGTCACGTGAGTGGCGGTGCGCCGAATGGAACATCCGCGACCACTTCTTCGACTGTTTTGCGGCTGCGATCAAAGGGGCGCTGCAATTGCGATTTTGGACTATGTCTTATTACACTCCGAACTCCTTCGTCCCTCTAGGCTTGAAGCAAGGCCACTACTCCAACACTAACAGACCGCCTGGTCACAGGTCACATGCATCCTGACCTGCTCTGCGTGCCTGCCAGTCTGCGCCGACTCTGCCCTTGAGCCCGTCGGAGCTATCCACCTCCCCAGGAGCCTGGCTTGCAATTGGCCGGCTTCCAATATTCTGGACTCGGCCAGCAGGCATCGCCGGTGTGCGCACACGGGTATTCCTAGTGCGGTATGGTCAGTTTCTGGTTTGGAGAGTAACGCGCCAGTCGGAGGAAGTATGTACTTACTGCCATGCAATCTTGAGTGTTACCTTTCTGTCCTGTGCTAGGAAAACAGAATCCGCTGCCGGTCGCGGTAGTTTGACAATACTAGTGGAGCGAAGCAGCAGTAGTCAGTTGAGTGCTGCGGTCAAGACTGTGATGTGCGACGAACATAGCCTAGAGCGAAGGGCGTGCTTAGGGCCAGGAGAGTGGCGATAGCGAGCTTCATCCTTTCGTGGGCTGGAGTGATCGACCTGCGACTTTGAAAAAGATGCAGTAGCACTGAGGTCAACGCGGTCCTGAGTCTTATTATAAGGTCTCATCACGCTGCTGACGGGTCTGACGTTACACGTCGTACCGAAGACTTGGCGAGACATCCTAGCCATCCCGAGCAGATTCATAAGAAGTATGCGCAAATTGGCTCGGCACAGCCTGGGCAGGCTATCTTTTTTTTAGTGCTTTTGTCGCAATCGTTTGGACTGTCAGCCCTCGCATACATTCAGCTGTCACGATCGTACGAAATGGGGGTCCTTTTGCAAGGTTCGTATAACAGATAGGACTAGTGAGATCTTTGCGATCAAATTACTTTAGGGTGGTAGAATAGATTAATCGTGACTTATCTAGTAGTCGGATCACGCGCTTATTAGATAAATCTTGTAGTGGACTAAGATTTAGGCAGGTAAGCATAGGATACCTAGATGCCAAGCCGATATTAGAGTTAACGTACGGAGACCTGAAACCCTGCCTACACGAGCCTAAGCCCTAGGGTCTGCGTGTCGGAAGTCAGCAGAGACGAAGCCGAAAAACTAACCCGGCATCTATTGCACCCAAGCCTCGATTATACAATCTAGAACCATCCAAAACTCACAAAACTCACGCTACGTTCCCGCCAAGCACACTCCCGACACGGTCCCCTGACGACACCAAAGCATATAGGCCGTACTGTACGTTCATCCGTCGTATTGATCACTGCTGCGTAAACTCGATAACAATGCCGTCGAATTGATCATAGATATACTCGCAAGCGTCGTGCAACTCGGGCTCCTGCTTGGTCTTTGTTCGCGAATTAACCGCCCTCCACAAATCGCGCCAACTGTTTTTCGCCGCCACGAACTTGTCGTGCACAGTCTGCGTAGCAGGAGGGTGGAGATCAATGTCCGTTTTCTTCTCTTCAAGCGCGGTCCAAAAAGCCGTCACGTAGCCCGGCGCGGTCTAAAACGTATGTTTGTTCACACGTCAGCATAAGGGACCGTGGCTGATACGGAGTAGGTCACACAACTGACCAGGTGGATAAAGTGAATCAAGGCCAGCGAATCTCCGTCTTCGATGGAACCGCCATCATTGTGAGTCCTCCAATAGGCGGCCGCGATAGCATCGTTCATCTGGTTTATAGCTGTAATGATGGCGTCGGGATAGACTGCACCTTTCCATCGATCAGTCTGAATTCGTATTTCCCTCATGCCCCTGCCGATGTCTGTGTAAAGGTCCAAGTAGGTTCCTCTCTTCTCGAGCACCATCGCCGACGCGACGGACGCGAGGAGGAATATGTTCTTGAAAGAGACCATCGCGTGAGATGTTGCGTAAATGGAGCTTGGGTTGTCGCGATGGGATAGAACTCGAGAGCTGTTCGTGCTCAGAAGAGCCGACTTTGTATCTCAGCATGAGTTGCACATAGGCCCAATGATAGAACGGAACATCGGCTTATGTGTCAGCTCATCAACCTGGGGGATACGACCATAGCCACTCCGGACTTGCCTTATGCTACTGAACTTTCTGGAATGCCGGCGCGAATGTGCTCTGCCGCACTGGCTCTCGATTCGAACACAGAGTCGCCAGAATAGCAGCGCCATAAGATCAAGAGCACTGCCGGTCACAAGATCGCGCGTCGAGATGGGGCGGGCCCACATCAACCTTTTTCCTGAGCAGCGCATGGGCTCCGACAGCAGCTTTGTAAATGCATTTGCGACCTTCCCTAGCACAGCTGCTGCTTGTTCCCATCACGGTGGGACGCGTCCAGCGAACAGCATGAACAGCTTGTAGAACGACTGCAGACTGAAGACGGGATATGGCAACCAGGAAATTGAGCGGCTGTACTGTGTAGACCACACCTCATACATGGCTTAGCAGCGACGCTCAATGGCGATAGCGGATTCAGGTAGGTATGAGTTCTCCAGTGCCGGAGAAAGGCGCAACGATGTCAGCAAGGTATATCTCTGGGAGCACATTAGCAGTGAGCACAGTCTAGCATCGAACAATTGGGTGGTCTGGAAAATATCCACTCCGACATGATGTTGGTCATGTCCACTCACGCGTTGACGCTCACCGGCGTGAACGGTCCACTCAAAGCAGGACCACACCGAACATATGCATCTTGCTTGAACATTTCCTTTGTCCAGTTCCAAGATCGCACATCGCTACGTTCTCACAAAGTCCGCGTCATATCTCGGTGGTAGGAGAAGAGCGAGACACTTTGGCAGAGAGTCCCAAGGTATGCGATCTAGTCGATGGGGTTCCGATCACGAAGGGGCAGGCACAAGGTCCTGTGCTGAGCTAGATGGCGTCACTCAAAACGCTGACCTATTCGGTCTCTGCCCTACCTCCTACGCTGAGTGTTGGCGCGCGGAGTTAGCACGTCCCGAGAATGCCTGTGGGACAAAGTCATATGAATGTACGTATTGTTTGTTTATTTTTAATTTTCATATTTTATATGTTTTGGGAAGAAGGTCCCTTGGAACCATTCACACGCGTAGCAGCAAGCCTTGAAACTTCCAAAGGCATGTGAAAAGCGGTTCTTCGCAGCGGCGAGATTGTCCACCACAACATCTGATCGATGCTGCGAGAGTAGAGGCATCCAGAGCTGAGAGAAACGACGTTCAGGAGCAAAGCGGGCAAGAGCGAGAGTGAGGGAGAAGATCCCAGGCATCAAGGTGGATTTCGACCTCCGTAACGGCAGGGTTGGTCGATAAATTTTAGTACTTGTAGCGTATCTTGCCCTTTCGTACATAGCTGAGCGCCGCTGTCACGGAAGAATCAGCAATTCATCGTCAAACCGCTTCAGTGATCCCGGATCATGGACGAGGTACAGTATGGCGGCCTGGGAACGCGGTGGCCTTCCGTTTCTGCATGACTCGTGCAGTATCGAGATTCAAGATCTCTCGAGCATCAACTGGACGTCCTCGCTTTCGCGCATTCATGATTTTGCCATTAACGACCAGGCAATATGGCGATGCATCCGGCGCGACAGGCGTACGTAGAGGAGGGCGCGGATGATGATGGCGGAATCGACATCAACAATGTTCCGCTGGATCGCAACTATCAGATCAATGTCGGTGGACAATCGCAACAGGCCTCGGCAGTATACGACGAGTTTGCACGGAAACGAAAAGCCGCCGCTATAGCCGTTCCAACAGACGACAAGCGAGTGCGAACAGAATTGCGAGCGCGAGGCGAGCCCGTCACACTCTTCGGCGAGCGCCCAGAAGACCGACGAGACCGATTACGAGGCATTCTGTACCAGGAACAGGAAGGCGCAGACGAAGATGAGTCGATGCGCGATGCGACGGAGGAGCCTGAGGAGGACGAGGAGGAGGGCGAATTCTACACCGAAGGCAGCACGGCATTACTCGAAGCGAGAAAAGAGATTGCCAGGTACAGCCTGCCACGGACGAAGCTACGCCTGAACCACCAGAGGGAGGAAAGCGTGATACCCGTGCAAACGCATGTCAAGCACAGAAAGGCAATCAAGGAGCGGTTGCGAGGATTCGAGCTATTCGGCTCCCAGATTGCGAGCGAAAGGCCTATGAGCATTGTCCGCTTTGCACCAAATGGCGAGCTTGTAGCCTGTGGGGACTGGGCTGGCAGCATCAAGCTCCTCGACGTACCGAACCTCGAGACCAAATCTGTACTCCGAGGTCACAGACAAATGATCGGTGGCCTCGCTTGGTACCCAGGCGCTACCCTACCTTCGTCTGCCGTCGGCCCAGAAGAAGTCAACCTCGCCTCCGCAGGTGGCGAAGGCGATATTCATTTTTGGAATCTGACCCAAGACACGCCCCTTTCCACGCTCTCGGGACACAGTGCGCGAGTCTGTCGTACCGAGTTTCATCCTTCAGGCAAGTATCTTGCTTCCGCCTCCTACGACACGACCTGGCGTCTATGGGATGTGGCAACGACTACAGAGCTCCTTCTCCAGGAGGGACATAGCAAGGAGGTTTACACCGTAACCTTTAACCTGGACGGCTCTCTGGTCGCGTCGGCGGGTCTGGACTCGATCGGCCGTGTGTGGGATTTGCGGACTGGCAGGACAGTGATGCTGCTGGAAGGGCACGTGGCGCCAATCCACGCCTTGGATTGGGGCATTGATGGCACGAGAGTGATGACCGGGAGCGCAGACGGGTTCGCGAAGTGCTGGGATCTGAGAGCTGTGAGGGAGACAGCTAGCATCGGCGCTCACAAGGGCGGCGTCACAGAGATTAGGTGGTACAAAGGGCTCGACGGGCCATTATCTGCGGCCGCGCAAGAAGCCATCGCTAGTAAGGACGTCACGATGACCAATGGTGGTGCCGATGAGGAGGATGCGGCGCAGCCGGTCTTGGACCCGAAAAAGGCAGGCACATTCATCGTAACATCTGGGTTCGACAAGGCCGTCAATATATGGTCGGCCGACGATTGGGCATTGTGCAAGTCATTGACTGGACACGATGGCACTGTCTTGGCAGCAGATGTCACTGCCGACTCGAAGTGGATAGCCAGCTGTGGGAGGGACAGGACTGTAAAGCTTTGGGCCCGGGATGATCTCGAGAGAATATGAGCGCTGCTTGAGCTGAACACGGAAGCATCAATCTGCACGACTCGCACCAGCACGAGCGACACTACAGCACACGTCAGCGAAGCGCCAAGGACATCACGCGTTACGCGCACATCACGCGTCCGAAGTTGGAAGTAGCGGGAACCTTACCATGATAACGTCCTAGCCATATGCGCGCGACGTCATATTACTGAAGTAGGTAAATGCGATCAAGGCAGACAAGCAAGAAACGTTACCAGCCGTATGTTGTGGCTGTGCAGGTATAAGATGCGGGCCCCAATACGTAGTTGGTCGATATGACTGCTTCTCCTGCATGGATTCACTACCCGTGTGCGATACTAAGAGCTTGCTTTCCAGTCTTATTAACTCAATAAGTCCTTCAAGAAAGACTGGAGGAGCGCTCAAGGTGAATGGAAAGATAAACCCATTCCCGTCTTTGACCAAGACCTGGCATGATAAGCCATACCCTGCGCTTGATCCCACTCGTTCTGAGCTGAGCGCAAAGGGCAAGGTTGTGGCGATCACAGGCGGCGGTGGCGCAATTGGTGGAGCTATTGGTATGTCATCTCATCTTGTTGCCATTGCCATCCAGATTCCCTCACAACTTGATTAGCCCTCGCCTTCGCCAAAGCCGGAGCCAAGGTCGCCATACTTGGCAGAAGGACGAATTTGCTGCACGAGACCAGGGACAAAGTCGAGAGGGAAGTAGAAGGAGCGAGTATCCTGTGCGTGCATGCCGACATATCTGTGGCGGACAGCTTGAGAGGAGCATTGGGCAACGTCAAGAAGGGCTTGGGAGAGGTTTGGTGTTTGGTCGCGAATGCTGGGTGAAAAACCTGTGCTTGCGCGAGTGCAATGCGTTTGGAACACAACGACTGGTAGTACTCCAGGTACTTGCCCGAGCTGAAGTCGATGGCCGAAGCTGAGGAAGAAGAGTGGTGGAAGGGCTTCGAGGTAAACGTCAAAGGTGCCTTCCACACCGCCCGCGTCTTTCCATCCGTAGCCGCCAAAGATGCTGTACTCGTTGACATCTCAGCTGGCCTGGTATACATGTACGTTCATCCGTCCTCTCCATGATTTTGTCTCTGCGCGCCAGCGATCAGGTCCATCGATCCGCTGACATAATTCAATGCAGGCCAGCGATGCCCAAAGCCTCCGGCTACGTCTCTTCAAAACTCGCCGCCACAAAGATCTACGAGACACTCGGCCGTGAACACTCGTCCATCTCGATCATCCACATCCACCCGGGCGTCGTGAAATCCGAGCTCAACCTCAAAGCCGGAATGCCAAGTCATGACGATGGTGATTCTCATCATAGCGCCCGGCCTCCACCAGCGAAGGAGACACTGACGAATGATGCAGTCAACTTGCCAGGTCAATTTGTGGTGTGGGCGGCGTCTGAGGAGGCGAGGGGCTTTAGGGGAAAGTTCTTATGGTGTAATTGGGATATTGAAGAGTTGGTGGAGAGGAAGGGACAGCTGGGGAGGGACGGCATGTTGACCGTGGGGTTGAGTGGGTGGTCGGGTCAGGAGTGTGAGCCGCGAGCGTAGACGACAAGCAGGCGGCTTCTGATCCAACAAGGAAGTATTCTTGAGGTCTCAGTAGCCTCGCTGTATGATTGCACGGCTTGCACGTTGTTGGTCCTTCACATGATCTTGAGATCAACATCTGCGTCTCATCACGTTGTATGGAAACTGTTTTGCTCATCGCTCAAGCCCATGGCAGATCGGCGTCCTCAATCTTCATGAAGGTGAGCGCGCGATGCTTATCGTTGACGTTTGGCTGAAGTATCGTCGCATTCTTCAGCAACGGCTGAAGACTCTTCCGCGCTGCAAGGAAAGCTTCTTCGACATGTTGTAAGAACACGTCGGTGTCATCCGCCGCACCAGTAAAGAATGTGCCTCTGTAAGCAATCGCTCTCTGCCTGCGGGCAGCAATGCCAGCAGTAGTATTATCGGCGATCGAGTGATAGATGTTGGCATAGCCAGGACCGAGACGGCACCCAAGAGAGATCTGGAAAGCATTCCTCAGCTCGTCGTGCAAGAAGCAGTATGCCATACGCCTTGACGGAATCTGTGGCGGCTGTGGTCGAAGATTGTGGATGGCGTGCTCCGCTTCGGTGAGAGTTTTGACGAAGATGGCCCTCTTCTTCTCCAACATTTCGTAGATGCCCATTTCTTCAAGCGCGGGTCGAGAGGCATTCCAGAACCTGTAGCTTCTTCCCAGAATGTTGGTGGCGGCCTCCTTGTAGATCCACTCAGATTCGTGTCGGATGGAAAACTCCAGCATGCTGACCGGGTTGTACACGCAGATGTCTAGCACAGATTCGCGAAAATGCCATATATGCAACTTGATGTCCTTCTTCACCACGTCCTCGCAACCGTACATCTCCGCTACATTCATCAAGACTTCTATAGAAGCCTTCGCCTCCTCAAACGACTTGCCATCGAGGCTGGGTATGCAGTGGTAGATTGCACAAAAGAGGTTCTTGTGCGCCTTTGCACACTCGAGGCGTTCGTCGAACATATCATCGTCCCAATCAACCTCATCCTCCGCTGAAATCATCTCAGTGGGCGTCGCCGTCTCGCCAGGATTACTTGGCTCTACGTTGGCCTGACCCTGACGCATGAGGATGCCGACGCAATCCTCTCTGCCAAATCTCAATTCATAGACCCAACGCTTCTGGCCACTTGCGGAACCGCCGCCGAGGATGGACGCATCCGCTCCGAATTTCGCCCACTTGTCACTGAATGATGACTTGAACCACTCAGAATGCAAAGACAGGATCGTGCTATGCAAAACCAGTTTCTCGTCTGCTTTGAGGTAGATCTCTACATCGCCGTCGCCATATTGTGGGGAACCGCGAGTCGCCATCTTGTTCATGATTATCGGAAGTGCTGGTGTTGGAGGTACTGGTGTTAGGTGCTGATGTTGGAGGTGCTGATGTTGGATGCGTCCACGAGACACAAAGAGGCTCCGGTGATGGAGGCTGGAGAAGTGTCTTCAGCGCCAGCAGGAAATGTACAATTTAAGAAGCCAGATGGAAGATGGAACTGTACAGAAGGAATGCCAGTGTCGCACTTGCCGCAGTGACGCTTGGAAGTTTCGGCAAGCACGCAGCTGCCTTCCGTCGCCCGGCATGTGCCAACGCTGGCGTTGCAAGCATGTGAAGAGACCCTGGGCTCATTGGCCTGCCTGCACATGACCTTGACATGCGGCTACCCCAACGCGTATGCTACAGCTTGTAGCGCGATTAGATCTGAGAGTGCGTACGAATTCTTTCTGCAGGTCAGGAAATGGCTTGGGATACGTAGCTATCTCATCACAGCTTTGGTTCCATGGCATCTCAAACACAGTCCCGTATCCATATACCACACCAGCCTGCCGCTGCACCTTATCCCCATCAACAGCACCACCGACCACATCTACTTCAACGGAATGAAACGCGAAGAGTGGGTAGCACCAATACCGGGCCTACCATGCTTGACAGGCCTGTATGAGATGGAGAACTCGCCCAGGTAGTGACCGACCATCTCGGGCTTGACCTCGACAGTGTTGAACTCCTTACCGGAGTAGACGCCAATGACGGAGCCGATCATCTCGGGAACGATGATCATGTTGCGGAGGTGGGTCTTTACGGTGTCGGGCTTCTCGTTTGGCTTGGCCTCCTGCTTGGCCTTGCGGAGCTTCTTGATGAGACCCATGGGCTTGCGCTTCAAGCCCCGGTTGAACCGTCTGCGAGCGCGGGCGTGAACGACGTCACGAAGCTGCTCGCTGGAAAGGTCGAGGAGCCTAGGAGAATTGTCAGCCAATTTGACAGACTGAATACCGGGTTCAAGTGTGTCGATCTGCCACTCACTCATCCAGGTCAATGCCGCGGTAGGAGAACTTGCGGAAGGCTCTCTTCTTCTTCAGCTCTGTATCACAACCATTGTATTAGCCCATATCCGTCTTCCAAGCGCCCCTTTGTGGCCCGTCCACAGGGTTTTGTCCATGTGCGGCGCGCAAGAGGCGCTCCATTGTTGGTGTTTTACGAACCGGCTGCCGCCTCGGGGTCGTAGTCCTGGTCCGCCATGGTTGCGATTATTGTTGGTGGTCGCGGATGGTCGTCGTTGGCTGATGAAGTTAGAATTGGACAAGGCCAGAAATTGAAAATCGAGGTGGAGGCATGAGGCACGTGCATGCCAAGCCGCTAAATTGTACCACCGGCGATAGGCCGCAGCCTGCTACCATTCGCTTCCAAATTCTCATTAATACATGTATCGAAAGGTCCGCATGACGGGCGTTACTAATTATTGCACGCCTCTAGCTGATGGTAAGGTAGCGCATCGCGAGCCCACCGATGCTAGCCATACCAAGGCTGAGGAGACTCTTGGACAAGACCTGGCTGGCTACTGTGTCAGCTGCTTTGAGCATTATTGGATAAGTAGGTACGGAGTACTGTATGGGTCGTACAAGCAGAATGGGATGACGGGTGTGAAATTCCACCCCATGACCCATTTCGCCACAAGAAAATTGACGGATCTTGGCAAGCATGATGGGGGGAAATGTGATGATCGTGAACATGCTGAGAGTTCATGTCCGCAGCGAACGGCGTTTATGATCACGACCACACGGGAATGGAATTTTGCGATGATTCCACATGAACCTACTCTGGGAATCGATTGCAACACGAATTCCGAAGTGATCACGTCTGTTAGTGACAAGTAACACCAGTAGTGAGATCAGTGATGAGATGCTCATTTCGTGACGATGTATGATTGCATGGCTCGAGGAATATTCCCACCGCGGGTTCTCCGCACTGCCATAGTTGCCCATCGCTTGCTCTCGTCAACTGTTTCTGCAACAGTCACAGCAAATCTGCATAGCCTTGCCGTCCGAGGCCACTCATTTCGCATGCCCAAAGCTCCTTCTTACGCGAGACGCTTAGTCGAAGAGACCGAAGCCCATGTCCTCGTCAGACTCCTCCTTCTCCTCCTCCTTGGCAGCCTCTGGTGCAGCCTCCTCAGCAGCAGCACCACCAGCAGCAGCACCGCCAGCAGCTGGGGCAGCACCACCTGCACCGCCAGACGGGACGGAAGCGAGCTTGGACGAGCCCTCAGCAATGAGCTATCCGCAATGTCAGCCATGCGCCTGGATATTTTTTGAGCGATATGAGATTTATTCCATACCTCGTTGATGTCCTTGCCCTCGAGCTCCTTCAGAAGCTGGGTGAGGCGCTCCTCATCGGCCTCAATGCCGACGGAGCTGAGAACTTCCTTGATGTTCTCAGCGGAAGGGCTCGTGTTGCCGGCCAGGCCGAGGAGGAGGTATGCCGCAAGGTGCTTCATTTTCTCTAATTGCTTGAAATTTCCGTTAGCATTTGAAATGGTCGCGTTGAAGGTAGAGGTGTCGCGTACTGGTGTGGTTGTTGTGAAAAGGGTGGAACAGGAGAATCAATCACTTTAAGCCGCAAGGCAGACTGATCTTCAAGTTCGGGAAGGTTGTCGTGGTAGATTCACTACGTGCACTACGTCCAAGTATTTCGAAAGCGCCAAGATATCTGGAGGCGGCGCTAGGTATGATCCGCGGGCGTTGCCGTCACGTGGCTGCCTGAGGCTCAAATGCACATCTGCATTGTTCGTCTGCGGGCACTCTTCACTTTCGACACGTTTCGCCACGATCACATCCAGTGTACAGTAGAAGTAGCTATTCCTTCTCCTTCTGATCTCCGCCGCACCACCTTGCTCCCCTCACAGCATGAGCATCGCTACCGTCGGGCTTTGGTGGGGATAAAGACAGCAGCACAATATGACGGTATGATCTGTTTTGCTGCGTCGGCATTGATGCTCAGAAGCTGACTCGCACTTGCAGTCATTCTCGTCACTGTTGTCGTCAGTCGGCAAGCCTGCGCAGCCTCAGTCTCCAGCAGTGAGCTCACCAAAATCAGCTACCTCCAAACCGCAAGCGCCGGGAGATCGCTTCAAGCTGACCGCGAACAATGCGGCTGCAGGCGCAAAGAGGCGGTCGGAAGAGCCAGCCTCAGGGTCAGTAGCGAAGGCTGCAAAGACCGAACAGAATGGGGTGCCGAGCCGACCGACCGCAGCACCCTCGGGACGCTTTCAGTTAAGCAAGCCCGGCCAGCCGTCGTCACGACCAAACACTCCTGGCACTGAGTCAGCGAATCTACAAAGACCTGCCACGAGACCATCATCCAGGCCCGCAATCTCCGCTCCGGGAACACCGACAGAAGTAGTCCAAAAGAAAGGCTTTGCCGCTATCCTAGAGCGAGCCAAGGCACAGCAGGCCGCGAAGAAGGATGCGATGGTTGGTGTCATCAAGCACAAGCCGGTTGAGAAGCTTTCGAGGAAAGAGCGGGAGAAGCTTTTTGCCGAGCAGAAGGCACAGCAAAAACGGGACAAGAAAGCTGGCGCGGCCCAGAACGATCGGAGTCGAAGCGGAACACCAGTAGGCAAAGCTGGCGCCTCGCTCAAGAAGCCAGCAGAACCGGTCACATACAAAGGCACGATGAAGAAAGCATCTCCGGAGCCGATCAGCTACAAGGGCACGATGAAGGCAGCTGGATCTGTACCAAAGCCGGTCCCGAAGAAGGGTGCAGCGCAAGACAAATATGGAGGGTATGCGTCGTGGTCGGATCTGGATGAGGCAGAGGACGAGGACGAAGAGGACTATGATTCGGAGGACGACATGGAGGCCGGATTTGACGACATGGAGCATGAGGAGACTGCAGCCCTAAAAGCGGCGAGAAAGGAGGATTTGGAGGCACTAGAGGAGGAGGAAAGGCATAGACGGGAGAAGCTGGAGCGGAAGAAGAAACTAGAAGCGCTCAGCAAGAGTGCGGCGGCGAGGAAGCGATATTGAGGTCTAAAATGTGCCAATATAGACATGATGCGACAACGATAATGAGGTCAAGAATTGCATAGCGGGAGCGCGTCATGTATGGGGAATAGTGCTTCTTTGCGAGTACAACAGTCCACAGCGATCGACGTTCGTAGCTGTTACCGGCGGAGGGGGACGTGGTCGATTTTATTCCTTAGAGGAGCGTGCTCATCAGCATCATGATCAATTCTATAAAAGACTTCTCTCAAGGTCTTCAACATGCTCCGCCCGTAATAGCAATTGGCTTAGGCCACTGGTTCACACTGGCTATAATCCAACGTCACACTGCCTCTATTCATGTAAACATCAATTATAGCCGATACCATTCCATATTGGACAAGCAAGGGCTACGATTCCCGGACCGCAGGGGCAGACTGGAAGAACGGAAAGTCGAGTCTGATCACAGCAGCAGCGTAATCACCGCCCTGAGCCTTGCTGCGCTGCATACCATCATATTGGCTTGTCAGGCATGATTATGGATTGAGGATAAATCAAGCTTGGCCACGGCACGGGCGCGGATTTGCTCTATTTGCGTGGTTTTCACATTGCCTGCTGCTACAGCTCGCTCCCTTTGCTTCTGCCACCGTGCTTGAGATGAGAAGTGCAGAAGTGATGGCGATCTTGTTTCGCTAGAGCATTCCCACCAGAGCCAAAAGCTGTAAAATAGAAGGGGGATTTTTTTTTCAAATCTGCTTGGATTCAACTCAAACAGTTGAGGCTTTGGATCCGCCCAGTCGTCTTCGAAGGGCTGGTAGAATTGTGTCTCGGCCACGAAGAAGAGATCGCCGCTTGAGAGTTCGTCGTGAGCGAGTGATACCTTTAAGGTTACGATAAGCCGAGACACGTCGAGAGACTTCTGTTCGAGGTCGCCGTATGCAGCCGCCATGTGGATATTCCGTACGAGGATTCTCTGACTGTAGTGGTAGGGATTCTCTGATTGTAGGGGTAGGGATTCGTTCTGAGAAGGGAACCAGCACGGCACAGTGGTGCAGGCCTGATAGGCAATCGATATAAGGATATTGGGATTCTTAGGATACCTTATCATCTCGTGGCATATTCAGCTCATCTAGATCGTAGATTGGACGGAAATCTCAAGGCACTGCCATCCAACTCCACGGCATTGTAGGATGCCCTGATAGGTAAGTCTTGCGCTTTGCAACCCCAAGGGGGTTCGCGGATATCTGCAGGGTCCTTCGAGAGAGTTTTGTCGTTGAGGCATGATAGTCTTTTCGCGTCAGGAACAAAGGTGTCGCGTTTCTCAATCTCCACTTCTGGACCCTTGACGCTGATCACCAGGGCCCTCCACTGCCTCCCGCCGCTTTATTAAGCCACCTGGAACAGCCAACAATCACTGTTCGTTGACACGTTTGAGACTGTACACACCGTGGTGATGAAGGTGGTGGTGGTTGTTGTTGTTGTTGTTGTTGTTGTTGTTGCAAGAAAGACATTTGTACATATGATGGAGTAGGACTGGACCAAAGATACAGTGGTGGCTGTTACCTAGGTAGAGAGAACACTAATAAAGCGCTCTGAGCGCTCTTAGCCTTCGAGACGGCCATGGGCCTCCACCGACGCACCCCCTCTGTCAACCGGGCCATGGCCAACGAATTTCACGCCGAATCGCAGCCTCTGCACCACGTACATGCCCACGAAGAGGCAGAGAGCCGGCTGTCAGCATCCTCGGCATCGACTACTTCCCTCGTGCTGGAGCATATCTCAGACAAAGACGCACTACAAGCAAAGGAGGCATTATACGATGCGCCGCAAGATGACATTGAGGGGATGGCATGGCAGCGACAGCCGAAGCCCAGCGACAAAAGGGCAAGACGCATATTTTACGTGCTTATAGCAGTAGGTCTAGTGGGCTGGGTAGCCGCCTTCTTCCTGTTTCTGAGCCAGGATAGGCATTTGGCGCACAGCTCCAGACCTCACGACCCGCACGCGACTGCGACGCAGGGAAATGGAAAGAAGGTGACCTTAGAACAAGTCTTGACCGGGGGGTGGTACGCACGCAAGCACGAGATACGGTGGATAGCAGGTCCCGACGGCGAAGATGGCCTGTTGCTTGAGCGAGGTGGGGGAGGTGGCAGAGGCTACTTGTTCGTCGAGGACGTGCGATACCGAGGCGACGATATCGAGACTCAAAAGTCGCACTCCAAGACGCTGATGAAGCACAGCGACTTTCAGGTTGGCAAGGAGAAGGTGACCGTCGACGAAGCATGGCCAAGTCCAGACCACAAGAAAGTCCTGGTGCGAAGCGACTACACATCCAACTGGCGGCATAGCGGGACTGGGCGGTACTGGATCTTTGATGTTGAAACGCAAACTGGCGAAGCTCTCGACCCGAACAGCCTTTTTGGACGGGTGCAGGTTGCCCAGTGGAGCCCACAAAGCAATGCAGTCGCGTTCACACGTGACAACAACTTGTTCATCAGACATCTTGATGCTTCCGAAGCTCAGCGCATCACGAACGATGGTGGCAGCGAGCTTTTCTACGGCGTTCCGGATTGGGTCTACGAAGAAGAGGTACTCGCTGGAGACACCGCCACTTGGTGGGACGGCGATGGCAAGTTCGTGGCATTCTTCCGTACAGACGAGAGCCAAGTTCCAAGCTATCCGGTGCAGTACTTTTTCAGCAGTCCTACTGGGTCTAAGAAGCAAAAAGGTCAGGAGAACTATCCAGAGACACGAGAGATCAAGTATCCCAAAGCTGGCGCCCCCAACCCGCTCGTGAGCCTGCAATTCTATGATGTAGACAAAGGAGAAGTCTTCACTGTGCCCATCGAGGGTGACTTTGCGGAAGATGACCGCATCATTACAGAAGTAGTCTGGGCAGGCAAAACGGGCAAGGTCATTGTGCGCTCCACGAACCGCGAACAGGATATCCTCAAGACCATCTTGATTGACGCCAAGGCCCGCTCAGGCAAGACTGTCCGCGAACGAGACGTTCAGAAACTTGATGGCGGCTGGTTCGAAATCACCGAGAGCACAACCTTCGTTCCTGCTGACGCCGCCGCTGGCCGACCCCACGACGGGTACGTAGACACAATCATACATGAGGGCTTTGATCATCTTGCGTATTTCAGTCCGCTGGATCGTGCAGAACCGCAAATGCTTACCGAAGGGGAGTGGGAGGTCGTCAAGGCGCCATCCGCCGTCGACATGAAGAACAACTTGGTGTACTTTGTTTCTACAAAGCATGGAAGCACACAAAGGCACATCTATACTGTCGATCTATTGAAAGGACCTTCGAGCATCGAGGCCGTGACTAACACTTCGTCAATCGGCTACTACGACGCCACATTCTCGGCCGGTTCCCAATTCATGCTTCTCTCATACGCAGGACCAGATATTCCCTTCCAGAAGGTGCTTGCGACGCCGTCCAACAAGGCCGAGAATACAGACATCATGATTGAGACAAATTCTGAATTGAGAGACCTGGCTCAGCGAAGCGAACTGCCAATTAATGTCTTTTCTACTGTGAATGTCGATGGCTACGACTTGAACATCGTGGAAAGGCGGCCGCCTCACTTTGACCCGAATAAGAAATATCCTGTGCTCTTCTACCTGTACAATGGACCAGGTTTCCAATTGGTGGACCGCAAATTCACGGTCGACTTCCAAGCATACGTCGCCTCGTCACTTGGCTACATCGTTGTCAGTCTTGATGGACTAGGCACCGGCTATCTAGGACGCAAGCAACGCACCATCATCCGTGGCAACATCGGATACTGGGAAGCCTATTCGCAGATCGCTGCTGCGAAACAACTCGCGAAGAAACAGTACGTAGATCCAGATCGCATGGCCATTTGGGGCTGGAGCTACGGCGGCTTCATGAGCCTCAAGACGTTAGAGCAGGATGCCGGCCAGACCTTCAAATACGGCATGGCCGTCGCTCCCGTGACTGATTGGCGCTACTACGATTCCATTTACACGGAACGCTACATGCACACTCCGCAGCACAACCCGGGCGGGTACGAAAATGCCTCCATTTCCAATGCTACGGCCTTATCCCAGAACGTGCGGTTCCTCGTCATGCACGGCTTCTCAGATGACAATGTGCATTTCCAGAACACGCTCAGCCTACTAGATAAGCTGGATCTCGCCAATGTGCGGAATTACGATGTGCATGTTTTTCCGGACAGTGATCATAGTATTTATTTTCATAACGGGAATAGAGTGGTGTACGAGAAGCTCAGCGATTGGCTGGTCAATGCGTTCAATGGAGAGTGGTTGAAGACGGATGATCCCAAGCCGGCGGGTGTACTTGGTGGTGGGTGATGGACTGTCTGACGACACTCAGAGGGTCGGGAGGAGATATGGACTATAGCTGGTCTGTGTGATGATGATGGACATATCATGATATGATAACTTGGTGGCCGATGATGCCCGCTACTTTGCTATGCCGTCACAGGCCTTGGTTTAGTCATTTTTCATAGCTTGATTGCCCATTGAGAAGCAAGATCACATGACGGCACAGGCGAAACGTGCAGCATTTCCGAGGTGCGCGGCTTCTTTGTGATTACACATTCCGATGCAGGCGAGCTGCATGGACGCGCGTGCGACATTGCCGTCATAAATGAACGAGTCTCGAAGAGCTACACAGGGAGTTGTCGCATGACTCAGCTTGATACATTTGTGATTACTACTCAGATGAACAGCTCAATCAACCCTTCGTCCGGCCGACAATGAGGCGGAGGAGACGCCAGCATCAGTTCCCTCAGCTCCTCGGGCGACCATTCAAGCCATGGGTCCTTGACCGGCTCGTCCTCCTGCATCCGAGACCATCGCTTCGATGGCGGACTTGCCTGACCACTGTTCGTGTGAGATGCACTGAGACGCGTGCTGTCAGCAAGGTCTTGCTCAGGAGAGGGGGACGAACGTGAAGCCCGACACTCACCATTTCTGACAATCACCGTCGGGCGCTCTATCGCCGCATTTGAAGCAGTACTGCGTGTGGCAGTCGCAGACGACTCGGTTCGAGTCGTCGGCCAAGCCTTTGGGTCGCATGCAGCGCTCGTTGGGACCTGCGCATCACCATCATGGTCAGCATCTGTTCGCCATCCACGAGCTGTCTCCATGCTCACAAATCTGATAGTCCACCCCCCTGACAAGCGAATCGTCAATATTCGCCACCTTCAGATTCAAGTTCGCCGGATCACAACTATGCTCCAAATGGCCCCTGAACACCGCCGCCCCACACTGGCTGCACGTCAGACCGTGGCACTCCGTGCACTCCAATGTCATCTGCGCATTGATCTCCGCGCTCTCCTTCTCACACCGCCCCAAGAACGTCAGACATTGCCCAGTCTCCATTCCCAACTTCCTTGCCTTGTCGCATACATCCCTAGAAGCTGCGAGCTTGGCACCGTGCACGTGGACCATGTAGAAGTGCCGGCAGTAGATGCGTTGGGACTTCGGGGTGAGATATTCGCGGCTTCGCTCGTGCCAGCGGAGAAGGAACTCGGTGGAGAAGCCTGGGAGGTCGTCGAGGAGCGGGTCTATTTCGTGGTTTTGATGTTTCACAGGATATCGGGATTCGTCCGCGAGAGCGGCGTCGAACTGGGGTCGAAGGGTGGAGAGATAGCAGTCCTTGCAGAGGGGCTTGTCGTGGATTGTGATGTAGGGAGTGCCTTTTGGATTCGCGGTGTCACAGCATGTGCATTCAAACTCTGACTTAGTGTTGTAGCCTGCATTGTCTGATCCATTGGCTGCTAATGTCAGCTTGGTTGCGCTATCGGTAACTTGATCCATAGCTGCCCGAGCACGACTGAGGCGGGCGAGAAGGCCAGCTGTAAGTGTAGTAAGAAGCGAGATGTGCACTGTTGACACCAGAGCAAGATCTATGATGTCCAGTGTGAGGCGGAAACAAAGAAAAGCTTACTCGTTGCTGAATGCGAGGCGTCCGTGGCTTTCGATCGCCGTCCACGTGGCACACAAAGAGATCTGTCCGGATATGGGCAAAATATCGGTGAAGGGCATTCGAGATGTTCCAAATTGAAATGCTCGCTATGTATTTGTCAAACATTGTCTTGTGTCCACGTGCTTCTCCAGATCGGTCCGCTTTGCACTGGTCAGGATGAACCGAGAGGTTGCGCCACGTTGTTGGAGCTCAACTTCCTGTTCATCAGAGCCGGAGACCGGCCTTGTTGCCTACCATCGACTGCTGCGACGCAAGCAAGCCGTTCTCAGAGCTTGCTCCCATGAAGTCACCGCCGCTTCTCGACAGCTTCTCTGAGCTTTGAGATGACTTCTCGCGGGTCGCTAGCACCGAAGACAGCACTCCCTGCGACGATGACATTGGCGCCAGCATCTGCAGCAGTGTCGATTGTCTTTTCTGAGAGCCCACCGTCGACCTCGATGTTGAGCTCCGGGTATCGTTTCCGAAGAGCTTCCACCTTTGGCATCATGTCTGGCATGAACTCTTGGCCGCCGAAGCCAGGTTCCACGGTCATGACAAGGACCATCTATCACATCGTCAGTCACTTGATCAACAGAAGAATTTCGTTACTCACATCAGGGACCTCGTCTTTGTTGGAGTTGTCCAGGATGTCATAAAGTACGCTAACGTCTGTCTTTGGCTTGATGGCGATGCCTGCCCGCATACTAAGTCCATGAATGTACTTGATCAGCTCCTTCGGGTTTGTCTTCTCATCGCTTTGAGCTTCGGGAGACTCGGCTGCTGTAGAGTTGATGGCGGCTTCGTAATGGAAGCAGTAAAGGTCGCATCCAGCCTTCTGGAAGTCCTTGACCCACTTCTTCGGCTACTGCGCCAGTCAGGACATTGCTTGTGGTTCGTAGTAGGGTCATGCGTACCTCGGCGATCATCATGTGGCAATCGAAAGTGCCTTTACCAAAGGCCTTGCCTGGCTTGTCGACATGCGGACGGATTTTGGTGACGACGGGGGCGCCAAAGGTCATGTTCGGGACGAAATGTCCGTCCATGATGTCCACATGAAGCCAGTCGGCGCCTTGTTCGATGGTATCAGAGCATGCTTTGCCAAGAGCACCAAAGTCGGCGCTCAGAATGGAAGGTGCGATGATAGCAGGGGGCGCCATGACTAGTGCTCGCAAATGCTTGGCCAATGCTTGGTACAGGATCAGATTGAAGGAGTAGTTGGACAGTGTCTTGGGCTGAGCCGACTGTGAGAAGTCACAGTGCTAGATCTGTCTCGAATCCAGGGTAGAAAAGGCGATGGAGAAAGCAACGTCATTTTCAATCGGTACTTTAGTTAGGTGAGGCGAGGTCGCCGTCGCCCGGCGGCTTCCGCAGTGCCCGTTTCAAGCCTCAAACGCCCGAACCACCACCTTGGCGCTTCCTCCGACTGTGATGAATCCACAACAACACTCTTCCTCTCATCATCTCGCGACTTCACCATAATATGCCGCATGGTCAGGAATCCGTCCTCTCCCAAATGCCAGACTCACCGAAGCAGGCTGCAATCCTTATTACTATATCGACCCACAGTGCCGTGTCACCGTCCGAAACGCGGGCGCGCCATTGGCTTCTTAGGCGCCCACTCCAAACAGTGCATATTCCACCAGCGCTTGCTCTCATCCACCCACTGGACGACACTTTCGAGAGTCGCTCGACATGGCGTGGCGGCCCTGCCTATGCCCAAATCGAGGCCGCAGCAGCAGAACCGAACTGCTTCTGAAGCCAACCAGATTCCCGGACCCCGTCGAAGCAGTTACGTATACGGTATGAGGCTGCACGGAAGCGCCAGCGTGAGCGTGGGCCACGCGAGCAATAAGATGCAATGCGTGTTGCGTCACCATTCATGGGCGCTACGCTCATCGTGAGTTGCCAGCCTGTAATAAGTTTGTATAAGGTGCTGCACCGCAGTCCCGACCATTTGCTTGGCCTCATTCTGCGCGTTCCGTCTGTCTACAACGATCACACTCTCTTTCGTTCGTTCTCGCTTCTGTTGCTTGCGTTCGTGCTGTACTTCGTTGACCGGAGTCTGTACCTTTCATCATCCGCTGGTCGGGACATACAATCATTGCAGAACGGGAACATGAGCAGACAAATCCACCTCCGACACCATTCGAGGTGTCTGAGCCTGACGGACACGACTACGATGGCGCTCGCCACGCTTCCAAGCACGATTTTCAAGCCTATTGCTGTAAAACTACAGGACCTTCGTAATACCATAATAGAAGATGCACCCCAAGTCTCCAGCCGGCGAGCACGACCGCAAGAGCTCCAGCAGCGACCACAGATTGCATCGCCGTTGAGCGACGACTTTCCGACTCCTAGGGCCAACACCATGCCAACCGCGCCGACTCAAGCTCTTCCTACCAGCCCAGCGAGCTCCGACACCCAGTCTGACCGTGACTCGCTCTGGAGCAAGCGCAGCTCACACTCTGACTTCGATGAGCTGTATGACATCAGCGAGAGCGAGACTGAGGACCTGCCTATCAAGCTTTCAAATTCCGTCAAGCGACGCGTCGGCAGTGCTAGGCCAAGATATCCGTCAATCGCGATACCCTCGCCAAGCGAATGGCCAACCATCGAAAAGCTCAAGTCGGCTACCACTGGTCCATCGCCGGCCATTCAGGTGATGCTTTCGCCACGTACACTTGAGCAGATCCAACACCGCTCTCTGCGCGCTGAGCCACGCTCGGTCGCCCCGTCTCTGGACGGCAGTCTCACGTCCGAAGACCTCACTTCTGACAGCTGCCCATCGACTCCCAATCTTTCACAAACAGGCGAGGACGATGAAAATCCGTGGGAGCCGCCTGCACAGCTTGATCCATCTGCATTTTCGGTGCTGCACCGTATCAGTGGACACGAGGAGATTGAGCACATGGATGTTGTGATTGAGGTACCCGAGCAGGAGATGCTCGAGATGGTTGAGTCGCCTCCTTTAACGGGCCACCTTCTCGGCCTCGACACCAAGAATGTTGAGCCTGCCACTTCACACGACACCGAAGACGAGCTCTCCGCCCTTTCCGTCCCATCGCCCGGCGGTTTCTTTGCTTCCTTAGATGACTCTGTACGCACGCCCTGGGCAGGTGCTTCGCCAGCGCCCAATACTGGCGTTGCCGCAGAGTTCTATGGTGTGCCTTTTCGGTCTCAGTCCGAACTGGCGACCAGCACCGCAACATCGTTCTATAAAGTCCCTTGGGCAAGCCGACCACAAGACCAGGTCGAGCAAGTGGTATCCATTCGTTCGCCCAGAAGCGATGAAGCACCAATCACAGCTCGGAAGATCGTGTTCTCACCAACAGACGTGATCTCAGAGGTGGACGAGATTGACGAGACCTATGACAAGACACTGCAGCAGAGTGCCACTGCCAACCTCGATCGCACACAATTATGGCTCACTGCCCAGACCGATTATATGAAGGCTGTATGCGAGGACGACGAGGTTGTGAACAGCTTCAAAGATGTGGAAGACGCAGTTCCAAAGACTCCAGGGCGCGCCTCACTGGTCGGCTCGGAGGAGTCTCCAAGCAAGAAGTCTGTCCGATTCGCAGGAGTCGGTTCCTCTCTTGCCGTGCCCGAGGGCATCAAGGCTAAACGCATCTCACCGATTCACGACGGTACATTCTGGGAAGGTTGGCGCCACACCAAGCGCTCTCAGCGCGCTCGTGATGTCTTCCAGCATCGCCAAGCTCGTGCCGAAGCAGAGCATGTTCGTCGCACCAGCTGTGGCAAGACGCACGTTGAACAGCTCAGGGGGAAGTTCGAGATCACGATCGCAGAGCGGCCGGCGCAAGCTAGGCCCATTTCTTCGATGCTGCCGGTCGCACCCGAAGATGAGAGAAAGGAGATGATCGCGCAAGCAGAAAGGGAGAGACAGGCCCTGGAGCAGATGCAGAGTTCGTCCTGGGCTTTGTCGGCACACAAGGAGGTTCATGGTGGTCAGCTGTTAACTAGCCCGATTGTGGCTTCTTTCAAGGGCCGCAAGGATGTCAAGGTGCTGGATCTGTCTGGTCAAGTCCACTGCAGCTGGGCCTGGAATGTCGCCGCCGAGCATCCGGATGCCGAAGTCTACACGACCGTCTCCTCTGACGCCGAGGCGCACGTCGCCGAGTCGTCCCTCGACGGCCCTGTGAACCATTTCGTCGCCGTTGCACCGAAGCCATGGGAACTACCTTTTGAGGACAGCACATTCGACGTCATCTCTGCACGTAATCTTTACGCCTACCTCAAGACCACCTGGCCCAAAGGTCAAGCAGCTGACGAGTGGGACCTCACACTCCGCGAATGTCTGCGCGTACTGAAGAAGGGTGGCTTTCTTGAGTTCGACCTTCTAGACGCGGAGCTTGTGCATCCCGAGGCCAAGGCCCAAGCTCTGGGCGTAGAATTTGCTTTCAACCTCAAGACCCGAGGTTACGATCCATGCGCAGGCAAGTCGTTCTTGCCTCGTCTCAAGCGTGCAGGCTTTGGCGACATCAAGCGTGCTTGGGTGGTGCTTCCCGTGGCAGACGTTGTCCCTCGTTGGACCGACTCGGGCAAGACGCCTTCGAGCACCGGGAGCAATGGCACGATTACCGGAGACTACTTCGCAGAGAAGTGTATCGGTCCGGATGGCGAGGTGCAGTACTACGAGCCTCCGGTGACCGGCAGCACCAATGACGTGCGCGCCATGACCGGACTTGTCGGTGCGAGGATGTGGGAGCAGTGGATGCTGAAGCTCAACAGCGAAATGGCGAGGAGCGAGGAGAGGTGTCTTGATGGTGTGGCGAAGGCGCTTGAGGAGAGCGGCAAGGGCAATGCTGGATGGAGGTCTCTTGTTGGCTGGGCCAAGAAGGAGTGCTAGATGTGGGCTTTCTTCGTATGTTTAGATACCTCATTTTAATGATCCAACTTCCGTCACTCTTTTGAATTCCATCTTATCGCCTTCTCTGATGAGCTTCCCTTGAGGCTGTTCATGCTGTTTGTAAGCCAAGCAAGCGCACGGGCCATACCAATGACTCGGTCCCCTGTTAGTACCCAGCATGTGAAAGTGAAACTTGCTTGGATCATGAACTTCACTTCACCATCTCCATAAGTCTAGTGCTAGGTAGACGTCAGCTCGCGAATCTCGCAAAGTCCCAAAATGCTCTTCTTCAGCTTTTTCAAGACGCTGGTCAACCACGAAGTCACCGTCGAGCTCAAGAATGACATTTCCATCAGAGGCACATTGAAGAGCGTGGACCAATATCTGAATATCAAGCTGGAAGATATCAGCGTGGTGGAGGAGCTGAAGTACCCGCATCTGGTATGTGCTATACGACAATGGCCTCCGGCTATCAGCAAGACAAAGGCTGCGCAGAGGCGTCAGGCTTTTCTTCTGGGTCGCCTCGCGCGCTCGGGAATGCGATCGGGGTCATCGTCGTGCGGAGGGCTGGCTGAGGACATCGCGCTGACGGTGTCGACTCGCAGAGCTCCGTAAAGAACGTCTTCATTCGGGGAAGTGTGGTGCGCTACGTCCACCTGCCGGCAAACGCCGTGGACACGCCATTGCTTGAGGACGCTACAAGAAGAGGTAACATCATGACTGAGCTCTGTGCACCTGAAGTGACGTGACTGACAGTACATAATTCACAGAGGCGTCACAGACTGCCGCGAAGGCTAAGCAAGGTTGAGTGAGCCGCAAGCCTGCTCTAGCAAGTACACGACCCAGGCACGACGAAGAGAAGGCCAGACGCAAGCCCCATTCGGCTGCGAGACGATCCATGAGTAGCACAAGGCCAGCACGAGCATGTTGCTCAGTCTGGCAGCGGCACGACCATGCGCAGAGGCGCAAGGCGCGTCGCAGTAGCATGGCACGTTCAAGGTAGCCGCGTGAAATGCAAGAGGCGGTCCTCTGAGCAAGTGCATGCATGTACTGCTCTATCAAGTCAGACTTGGATGTGGACGATGGCGAAGTCTGGATACATCAGGTACATGTAGGCTTGCGCAGACTTCACGATTCAGAAGGGCACAGAGGAGAACAGGAAGCCACGAGCGACTGCTGTCTCGGCTCACATATTACGTTTAGCATGTACAATGCCTCTGTCCTTGGCAGTGTGGTCACGCAAATGAAGAAGTGGCACCCCTCCGCACGGCTCAGCTGATCTCATGCAAGGCACCTCCTGAGCACAGACACCAAATCCATCGCTCCTTCTATTACAGAAGGCGATATGAACGGGTTCTTGAACAAAAAGTATGGACGGTGGAGATGAAACTCTGCCAAGATGTTTCAGTATCACGTAGCCGAATGACACTGGCAAGAGCACTTGTGCGACGACTCCTGTACGCTCCCGACGGTGGAAGCAGCAACAGACGGGACACGGGTATAAGAATCTCGACTCGCTCTCCCATCATCTCGATCCTCTCCTCCGCCGTCACCAACCCCCATCACCAACACCCACGATCGTCACGACTCACTTCAATCACCTTTGCAGAAATCGCCGCAGAGCACCCAGAAATCCATCACCATGCGCTTCACCACCGCTATCCTGGCTCTTGCCGCCACGACCTCTGCGACCTTGCAGGCTGTTCAGAACCAGTGCCACGAGGTACGTCTCGTATCCAGTGTTCTAAAGAAATGCATGAGGATGACCTGACCGCTCGACAGTCCGTCTGGCTCACCTTCGCCAACGCAACCAACACGACCGCTCCACAAGAGCTCCCTTCAGGCGAGGCCTACGTCACGAACCTCAACGGCACCGGCAACAGTCTCGGCGTGACCAAGAACAAGGGGGATTACCAGTGAGCACTTGCCCTTTCCGACGTACCATTGCTCATCGGCGGGTCAAATGACTGACATTGAGTCCCGGTAGGTCGACTGACGGCTACAAGCTCATCTTGGGCTCGTCTCTTGCGGATGCGTTGTTGTACTGGACCATCAACAGCGTCAATGGGGACCCTTTTGCGAAGGAATCCTTCAACTGCAACGTGACTGGTGCTGATCCAGCTGCCTTGGGTCAGAATGCCACCACGTACGAGCCAGGCGTAGTCAAGGTCGCTCAGGACCCGCAGGACAATCTGACCTTGACGCTGTGGCTGTGCCCGTGACCGCGGCTCAAGTCAATGGGAAGGGGCAAGACAGGATGGTGAGCAGGAAGGATCAGGGATGCCAAGCTGGCGCAGGTTTTTCGAGTGCCAGTTGATGCACACCCGGTACAGCATAATGATGGTATGGCGGTAGCTTCGTAGCACTGTGAAGGAGCAGGGCAATGAGTGGCGGACGTCTGCATGTCACCTAATAATATCTTGACTGTCAATGCTATGATCGGTATGAATGTAACACAATTTATTGCCGCCGCCCTTCTTTCGCTGGCGCTTCTCGCCTGCTTGCAAGCGGACTTGGTCTCATCATCTGTCGTAGAGGCGGATTGTCAACCGTGGGAGGGGGTTCCGCGAGCGATTGTACATCTGCAAGGGACCAGTGGCTGAGGGCAGGGGCTCTCGGCACGGTTTGGGTTCGCACAAGACTGGAATAGCCGGAACATCTCACGGACCAATACAGCAAGCATATCTTAGACGTACGGAGGTTCGTCTACATGAGCAGTCCCTAGAATCATAGTATATCGTCTGCAGAGATCACTGAACTTCAGCCGCCCAACGTGTGGAGACCTAACCCAAAAACTAACCCTAAGCCAGGTCATGGCTGGTATATCCCCATCACCCGCGCGGACTTTCACGCAGTGACGCAACGGACAAGAACAATCCGAAGAGAAAGAAGACGCCGTGGCCTTTGCTAGTTAAATGCTTCGATGAAAACAGGACCTGAAGAGTGCGTGCATTTTCGGACTGAAAGCTCTATACTCTGTCCAATCTACGTCTTGCACCCATAAGCCGCAAAAGTAGAGGCCAATTTCGTCTCTACAAAGTTCGCAGCGGCGACATTCTGCGCGACCATCTGCAACAGGGCCGTCGGGACGCCAATCGCAATCGTCTGGTAGAGCAAGCACAAACCACCCACCGCACTCGCATTCTCCAGCGTCCCGTTCTCCACGAAACCCGGGTAGTTGAGTCCGACGAAAGTGTTGGGGGCGCCCGTGTTGCCACCCAGCGGTGTCGGATACAGACCGTACTGCGTGAAGACCTGGTCGGCGATGAAGGGGAGCGATAGGGCCTCAGGGCGGTTGTACCAATCGGGCGGAAGCGTCTCGTTGCGGTTGTAGGTCCAGCTGTCGCCGGTTTGGGAGACGCCCCAGAAGGCGGCCATGTCCGCGACGGTTGGGTTGACGGTGCCGGATTTGAAGTTTGCGAAGGAGTCGAGGGGGAGGAGGGAGGTGCCGAGGACGAAGAAGGTGAAGGGGCCGTTGAAGAATTGGCTGTGCGATGTTAGCTTGAGTATGGATTTGAGAGGACAGTGGGGTTTGGGGCGTACCCGTTTGTGTTCAACGACTCGTTGAAACGCTGCTGATCATACTTGGCCATGCACTCCAGTGAGAAGCCTTCGTCCGAGCACGTATCGATCATCTGGCCGAACAAGCTGCCGTTGACGGTGTAGGCGTCGCCGGTAGGGCTTAGGGCATAATCCGTGCGAGCCAGTGAGGCATCTACTTCGAACTTATTGTGGGTCTGCAGCCCGGTGTCAGACGTCGATAGTCCACCTGTGCAGCCAATAGACATGTCGCCAGTGACTGGGTCGCCGTCCTGCACAACACCCGTAGTCGCCACGAAGGCTGCGAGGTCCCATTCCCAATTGTAAACGTTCTGTGCGGCGTCGACCATCTCGGTGTAGGTGGTGAGGCCATCGTGGGAGATGAAGTGGTGGTTCGCGAGGGTGTTCAGACCGGGACTAGGATGACAGTCAGTCTCATGCAGAAGCGACTTGTACCACAATATATCTTACCAAGGACCACGGAGGTCTGTAGAGCTCGGCGCTTGGTACGCATGTGCCGTATCTCCCTCGGCCGGAACCAGAACACCTCCCTTTCCAGTACCTGGGAGACCGTCTTTCGCGCCAGTATACTTGCTAGGATAGATGTCGCTGTAGGGTGCGGCGCCTTGGCGAGTCGCATGGATTGGGCATATACCTGCACTAGCATGCTTCGTCAATTGCGACGAAAAGGCCTTGCTAACGCCCTGGCCGGTGCCGCCATTCGCGATGTCGAGAGCCCAAGGGTAGGCTGAGGCTATGACTGGCAGCAGGCCGCACACGGTGAGAGTGTCAAAGGATCGCATCTTGCCACAGGCGTCTGAGTGGCAAAGTACCAGAATCTGGCAGTGATGAGGGCGAGGACAGCCATAGTTATGGTGTTGTATTGTTCAACACATAGTACGGCATAGTCGAAAGTATCCAGATTTGCGCATGTCATGCCGTTGGAGATCATCGTTGCCGAGGCATCATCGTCAACCTTGTGGTTGGCCAGTCCCCAGGTTCTTGCTGATCGAAACCCGTTTGAGCAAGTAGGGAACTGGTACATACCTTCTATTTGTCGTAAATCCTCGGCATCGCTACTTCCAGAAGGGGCAAGCGCGGATTTTGAAAGGGACTCTACACAATCTGCAGAAGATTTACGGACAAACCATTTCGGCATGATATTCACTTTCAATTGCACGAGGTCGTTTACTCGTTCGTAATGCAGAAACCACGCCTTCACCTTCGCGCATCATCATGACCCATCAGCCTTTCCTGGTTCCCCAGAACCTCACCCCTCCATACGATGTATTTCTCACATGCGTCGGCTTCATCTCGATCGGTGCCTCCTGCTGAGCGACACCATAGCCATGATAGTTCGGCCCATCATACGACGGCAATGAAGTGTATCGGGTCCTCCTGGGCGGCTCGTAAGCCGGCAGGTCTGCGATGTCATCCTGCTGCTGATGGGATGGCGGCATCAAAGCAGTCCAGCTCGGCGCATTGCCATTGTTGTTCCACTTCTCACCTCCTTCACGTGCCGTATTCCTGCGTCGCTTCATGCAGTGGTGGATGAGCCAGCCCCAGAATATGATCTTGATGATGAGGATGACAACGATGGCAATGATGAGGCCGGTGGATAGTGAGCTGGAGCAGCTGTCGCCTGAACAGTCTACGTCTGAGTAGTAGAAGCGCGGGAGGAGGTTTGAGGAGGTTGGTGCCATGATGGTGGTCGTGAGCGGCTTCGAATGCTATTGCTGGCGTCCGTAGGGGGAGACATGAGGAATGAGAGGTTTTGGTATAGGGCTGTGAGTTGTGGGTATACTGTGTGAAGGTGAGACTCAAGGTGAGAATGTGAACATGAGAGCATCAGCAGTATACTTATCCTCCAGCGGTCCCTTCAAAAAGGCCTGACCAATCCCCTTCTCGCCCGTGTCTAGATTGCTTTCTTGCGGCGCGGGCGCCTCAGGCGTTTCGAACGTGACAACGGGTCTATAATAAGTACTGGCTCACATGGACTTGTAGTCCGCTAGTCTTATCTCGTGGTGAGATCAGCAGCATGTCGAGTGGCGAAGGCGCTAGCGACAATGTCGAAGGAATGCGGCTTGCAATAGGTTTTAGTTTGCAAAGTATGTCTTTGGGGCTGAGTTGAACTTTGACGGCGCCTGTATAGCGGCGCAGCATGACAGCCTGGAGCTCAGGCACCCAAGCGACGCAGAGTACTTTGAGTCCATAGTCAGAGATGTGAAGATCGTGTACGAGATGACCGAGAAGATAAAAAGAAGCTGAGATATGAGTTGGAGGAAGCCAGAATGTGAAGGTGCTGGTTG
This sequence comes from Teratosphaeria pseudoeucalypti, assembly GCA_013403795.1. Lineage (NCBI taxonomy): Eukaryota > Fungi > Ascomycota > Dothideomycetes > Mycosphaerellales > Teratosphaeriaceae > Teratosphaeria > Teratosphaeria pseudoeucalypti. Next base: position 74,798 of record JABBMZ010000096.1, read on the forward strand.
GACTAACGCCTGAGGAATTCGAGCTAGGCCCAATGCGGAGACCAACACCCGTTTTGAGGCGAGGCAGGCCTTTGTGGTGCAGACATGACGGGACAGTGCCATATCGTGAACAGGATGTTCACCCAATTCCAGGCAAGTCGCGATCTCAGCAGTCCAAAACAAAATATGCAAATTCGTGCGCGCTCATTAGGGTACCGCACAAGGACAAACTGAGCCATGAATTTTAGTCGAAACTCCCAGATCTGGTACAATGACTGCCGTCGATTCTCAAAATTGTGCAGTTACAGTGCAGGCTGTCGCAGGTAGCTGCTTCAGGCGTGATCAGGCGCTTGGGATCGCCACTGCGGAAATGATGCACATCAGCGCCATCACATTCAGGCCGAATGTAGTTGCAAGCATCTCCAGCTCATCCTAATAGCTAGTCTCCTTCGTCTCGACCTGGATAATGATAGTCAGACCTCAACCTTCTAATCCCTTGTCCCGGTCTGCCAGTGATTCGCGGCGGGAGACGGGTCAACGGCTCAATGCAGGTCACTTACCAAAAGGGTTGACTTCTCGGACGCATCTTCATAGCGCGGCAGAAGGTCTCCAGACTTCTCCGACGTATGTGCAGCAGCAGCAGTGTGAGCAAACATTTTCAAGATGTGTCGCAGGCGGGTGTTGCCAAGCTCGAAATCTTCCAACTTTCCGGAGGCAAAGTTGAAAGCAGTGCTAGCATCGATCCAGGCACATGCAGACCCAACGCAAGCCTCGAGGATCAGCCAGCGGACAAATCGGACAGGTGTATCGTCGAAGCTAGGCCAGAATGCCGTGATGAGGAAGCAGGCCATTGCCCAGACTGATTTGTGGTATGGTCAGCATCTGCTTAGGTATGTAACAGATATATGGGGGCCTCACGCTGAGCAGCATGTGTGCTATAGATTCTGGCCAATGGAATGTACTTCGACAAAGTCTCCGAGCCGTTCTTCTGCGCGAAGCGGTTGAGCGCCCAAGTGGCAAAGAGCATCTGCGCAAGCGGGACCAGTACAAAAGACGCTACGAATCCAGCTGTCGATACACCAACGACGGTAGCAACCAGCAGAATAGCTTCCCATGTCCACGAAACCGAAAGCTCTGCAGCCTCTTTGGTAAGTGCCGTGGTACTGATGTACATGTCGACCATAGCAATTGCCAGGAAATTGATCATGTAAGCCCAGGCGACTGCGTAATGACGATGACAAGCTGTTTGGGTGCACCGATCGAACCGCGAGTAAAGGCCAGCGCGGTCTGAAGCAGAAGTTATCCCAGCCAGCTCGCGCCTAAGAGGCCTCATTGTGCGAATGTTGAGGATTGCAATCAGGCCGACCAGCATAGACAATCCCACGGTCATGCCAAGGGAGTAGTAGACGAAGCCCGGTAGGGTGCGCTGCATCCATTGCGCCTTCCAGCCTTCAATTACGGTATCGTGATCCATGTTGTGCGGTATGCTCTGTTGTGATGGATCGTATGATGTCCTGTGAAGTTCGGAATGTGTACGATCGGGACTGCGCTCAGGAAACGCAGCTGTTGACCAGATGTTCGACCGGCGAACAGCTTAAATAGTTGAGTGGAAGGAGCCAGGCCTGCAGAACGCGTAAATGTGAGGTGATCAAGGCAGTACCTCCTGTCGCAGCTGACCCAGGCGGCCAGGCAAGGGCGGAGTTCGGCAGGCCCGCCTCGGTACGTCATAATTCCGCAAACCTAAATCTTGATGGGGACATTATTATGTAAGTTAGGCTTTCACATGCATAACAGGACATGAGTAAGCGCGGCTTTCATAACACCTACCTCCTAGCAGTAATAGCCGATTTGTAAACCATGGACGAAGCAAAGCCTCTGCCGTCGTTTGCTCGCACAGGTACAGGTCTTCCTGCCATGAAGCCTGTCCGTTCTCGTACCGATCCACCACCACCGGCTCCCGTGGAGAAGGAGAGGAACGTTCTGTCGCGGCGCTTACACTCGAACACTGTCTCCGGCAGGGTCAATGCGCCTGCATCTGGTCACCATCATCATAGACATCGCGATCGTGTTAGAGAGACTGTCCATTCCGCGACAGAGCTGAGGCCTCCCATCAGCTTCGACCTCCTGCGCCGTGACAAGAAAACCCCCGATTCTGGTAGAGGAGGGAGCAATAGTCACCTAGCACAACAACAGCAGCGCGACATAGAGGAATGGCAGGCGCAGCAGCGCGCGTATGCCGAGCGAGAGGCCCGGCGCAGGGTGAAGCCTGAGGATGTCGAGAAGGCCAAGGCTGAGAATCTGCAGCGCGAAGAGCAGCTGAGGCAGACTTTGAAGCATGTAGAGGAGCTAGGAATGAGTAGCATGAGGCAGCTCGATGACACGTACTACGCGATTCTGGAGAAGGCGAGCATACTGCGCTCCACGATCGCTGGACTACAACAGCTAGCTGAAGAGACCCGGCGGATGCACACGCAGTTTGAAGAAGATACAAAGTCTCTTGAGGCAGACACCAACAGCAATATCGCGGCTTTCGGCGAATTCGAGGAGCAGGAGAGGACGATCAGTGGTCTGGTGGGCAGGCTGAAGACTAGCAAGACCGAGACGCAGAAGTTGAATGAGAGGCTGGAGGCCGCGAGAGATAGAGTAGAGGCGTTTGAGAAGAAGGAGAATGCTCGACAGTCGAAGCGCAGGAAGCAGTGGCATGCTACGTGGGGATCTGCTGTAGGCGTTGTGGTGCTTCTCGTCGCCATCCTGATTCTGAAGAATCATCGCGGTATGGTGCGGAGTCTGGATGGCGTTGGGCAATCATTGGCGGCTGTCGGAGACGCAGCGAACGAGCAGGTGTCGCGACTGCTGCCATCGCCTAGTCCGAAGGAAGATCCGTATCTGCAGCGGCTGTTTGATGAGCTGTGAAGTGGCTGGTCTCCCATGGTGTTATATATGACTGGGTGCATTATGTCGATCATCGTCCATTTCCTGCCCATTTTCTGGCAGCAGATCATCCCAAGGCTATGGAACATTAAACGCCGACAAAGTGCCCCCGTTTGGCTTTTGGAAGGAATGGTTCCTGCAGAACCAAGGTATCTCACTAATGGGACGGTTTCGGTGGGAAGAAGGCGATGGTGGAGATGCCGTCTGAATAATGGAAGGAAGCTGGACCTTGCTGTCAAAGCCCCGCCTTTTCGCGGCATTTTATCGGCATAGAACCTATGCAATATACATCCAATTTTCTACCTACAGACCATGCAATAGGCCTTGTGGGTAAGTTGAAAATCCAAATAGGCCTCCGGCCCGACAGTAGTATCTGATTCTCTTCCCAGCTCAATGGTAGAGTGCTTGACTACGAATCAAGTGGTTGCAGGTTCGAGCCCTGCCAAGGTCACCAATCATGAGGTGTGAGCAAGAAATGGTCGCTCCGTATTTTTTCCTTTCCTTCCTTCAATTTTGCAGGCACAGCATTCCATCTCCTATACCGCGCGCTGACGACTCTTTCCCCTTTTCCCTGCTACCGAGTGAAAGTCTGCCATCGGGAACATTCAAAGTCGTAAAAACCGGCCAAACTACGCCATTTCAACATTCTAGCAGCTATTCCATCGTGATCATTGCGATGCTTTGAGGTGAAGGAATGACTTGATCTCACAGCACTGAGTATCTCCGTATGCAAGCTTGTCTTCCATGATGGATGCCTAGGAAGGAAGCAAGTTCTTAGTGGAGTGCTGGACGCAGGCCTGTTGACTTATTAAGACTCGTGGTGCCCTAGAGCCACACTGTCATCACAATGCACCTGCTCCACCCTCAACGACCTGACAAAGTTCAACGATGCTCTTCTCGTCGTGGCCGACAGCGATAAAGGATGTCGTACAGAAAATTGACACCGAAGCTCCACAGGCATTAATCATCGCTCAAGATGGAATCATGGCTGCTTGCTAGATCATCGCCATCAGCAGCGTCCACTATTAGATTGGCGGACCGTACTCCACCAGCTCCGACAAGAGCTTGTATGCTTCACTGGCACTGGATGAGCATACAGCGCCAGTGGATTAAGCGATCCCCATCGGGTACGTCGCCAAGGAGCAGTCACTTGATACCTCTGTTGACGAATTCGCTCTAGTCAGAGATGGGAGCCTGTCCAAGCCTTTAGATGATCCAGCAGTGAACTTGCGTGAATCTGATCGATGCGGCGCGAGCTCTTGATGCTGAGTCAGCACAGAGACTTGAGCCTGAAGATGCAGAGATAACAGCTGCCGACTGTGACAACCTAGGAAATCCTCTCGAATAGAAGATCACCCGGCGCAACTCGAGCAGGAGTTCCAGACCACTCGTATTGACGGAAACCATATTTGCACATAGTGCCAGAGCCGAGCAAAGCACGCCCGTCTGAGACAAATGCATAACAGAATTCGAAATGGCAGAACATCTACCGTTTCAAAGTCGCCAGGGCACTTCTCCATAGAGGTCTAAATGCATCTCAGACAGCAGTGCTTGCATTGCGCCTCCGGTTGGAGCCCCAGTCAAAAGCTTACATTGACTTGGAAGGTTTCAGCCCAGGGAAGCTCAGCTCGATATGGCTGCACAGAATGTGCAGTGCTTAAGCATATGCATCATGAGATTGTTGGAATGCACCTCGACCCCCGGAATGCCGCGGGTGTTCTTGCAACAGAGGCACGTCGGTTGAAGCGGTCGTTGGGTCTGTCTCGTGGCAGCAGTTCGCAAGCAGATGCACGCAAGCCAGTGAAGGCGTAGCTGGAATGGCTCATGGCACTTATTGAATCCTGTTTCCTGCTGGGAAGGACTATGAATCTTCCTAGCTCAACATGTACGTGGCCGTCGGGATGTTTTGGAGCAGTCTTTCATGGGAGAGAGGCCCGGCCCTTGAACGCTAGGATGCAGCATTGTCGACTCAAAAACTCGGAAGACATAGCCAATACAATCGGACAAACGCGGCCGATGCCGAGACGATGTATGTCACCAATAGATGATCCATCGTAAAGGTCGAGGCTGACGACGATCGCAACGCGCCAAAAATCATCTACTCTGAAGCTCGCCGAGAAGCTTGGCCAGAACGGATGAATTGACTCTCCATCAAAGTTGGCTGGCGCCCAAGTGGCAGGACCCAGTTTGTAATACTCGATACAAGTCCTCGAATATTCCACAAGCGTTCTTGCAGGGCATTTTTCCGTATATCACGCAGGCACTATCTATGAGCCATGGGGTCGTTTGGCGTGTTTAGGAGCGATATAATGCGAAACCAGGTGGTGCTGACCAACTATCCGCCGGACTGTGACCTATCAACCGGTAGGAAGCGGCCTTCTGCGAAGTCAGCGCAGAAGACGGTGATCAGATGCCCATCGGCTATGAGACCGTGATCGACCATGGGATGGTCATGGTTCCAGTATTTGCGATCATTGGGAAATGCGGTAGGATATCGGTTCCCTTGGTGTCTCAATAAGGGTGCTACCAGGCGGAGAGGAAGTCGAGCGCGCACGAATGGAGGTGCTCAATCAGAGGATAGAGGCCAGCCACAATCAAGGTGACCTTTTCAGCTAGTGGAGACCGTAGCATAGCGGACCCGGTCTACACATTCACCCAGGGCTGTTGGTCGGTATGATGGATGCACGTTAGCGGTTGAAAGAAGTTTTGGTGATCCCCATCCCCTGCGCCGGTTAAGCAGTTGTAGAAGCCTTGTTGGGGCCAGAGGAAAGGGATGTGAGCAAGATGCAATCATGAAAACCGAGTCCTCCGTGGAAGCAGCAAAACTTCTATGATTCCAGCTGGTTTCAGATGTGCATGTCACTCCACGTTCGTCCGTGAATGACAACGTGCAGATCCTGAAACAGGCCCATCTTGCGGCTTTTATGGACATATAAGCAGCTGCAAGAAGCTAAGTGTGCCGCAACAGGCTGTATTAATAGCAGATATATGCACACGTCTGTCCATATGGTTCGTCGATCTTTGCGGCGCAGCTGCGGACCGCTCCCGTCAGCCGTAGCAGATAGCTCGAAATAGAAACACTCCGCAGAGCCTCAACTTCAGCCTATGAAGCGGGCCAGTCGTCTGGTGGTTCCACCATTACACCATCTCCATCATTCATGCTGCGCCTGGGCTGTTATTCATGCCCTTTGTCTTTGTGCTACTGCGATAGCGATGCGTCAAGACCCATGACCCCGATGCGATCACAGTAGTCAGCCATCTCGATCTTCCTCACTCCTCAGGACCCGGTGACTGATCACGCTTCGTCGCGTAGTGGAGGCCGGACAGATCGCATCTCAAGAGCCTCATCCCCGCGATGCATTCAATTAGAATGTCATCCTATGGCTCGCTTCTGGACTGGCTGGCCTTGTGCGTCGTCTGCTCGACGCCGAGTCCGACAGTCAGCGGAGCGCAGGCTTCTGTCAGCACAGCGTGCACACCGGAGACAAAGCGCCGATTGCATGATGTCTAACATGCTTGTCAGCCTCGTTGATCCCGCAGCCATTTTAGAGGGACACAGCGCAACGCTCATGCAGGCGAAATGACAGTTAAATGCGACTATCAGGGCCGCTCGCTAGTGATCTTAGCCAGTAAATTGCACCAAAAACAGCCACCAGCGGCTACAGTGCATGACTAGCCCTTAAGGCCATGTGCAAGCCCTGTGTCGGCCCCAAGGCTCGCTCGACGTTCTCACAGGCATGCACAGCGCCTTCGCAACCCTTTCTGTACTATACCGTCGACTTGACGTGCCGGCGTCGCTGTATGCCTGGTGCCGCCGCCTAGCTTAACGTTCCTGCAGTCGCCGCGTCCTTCAATCCTTCCGCGGGTCTTGGGCCAAGTTGCCGCACCAATCTCAAAATAATTCAGACCCGCCAGTATCTAAGCCTCAGGTGCCCCGTGCGAGCATTTCGCCATAATGCTCCATCGTCAAAGACATCCAAGCCTATCTGCAGAGCTGCCTATGGTCGATCCTACATAGAAACCAACATGTCCGTCGCTTGTCATACGGGTCTTTGCTCTGTAGGCTTCCCGCATGCCTTGACTGACCGAGATTTACCACGGCACTTCTCATCCTGCTCGGCAATTCTGTCGATGCCCCCTTCCTATCAGCATTTCACTCGACTCTGACAATGTCGTCGAGCCAAGCACACCCAAATATGCCAGGGACCGTTGACCCTCAACAGATGTGCATGGACGCCACAGGCACCGAATGGTACGCACCGAGTTCAGTATGTCAGCTACAGGAGCGGGATCCCATCAATGCAGATGGAATTGTCTCCCATTCAATAACAACTTGGGCTGGTCGTCTGACACCCTTCCAGTATACTTACAACGATACATATGTGACGCCCTATCCATCATCGACAGTCGAGGCTCAACCATGGACTTCGTCCGCGCCTACCTGTGTACATGACGTGCCGATGCTGTCTTACCCATACCAGCATCAGCAGTTCGACCAGCCTCTACACCTCCAACCGGGCTTCAGGGATCCGAGCAGGCCAAAGAGTAGTCCAAGCACATTCGGACCAAGCGCAGACAATATTGCCTGGCCTGCAGCGAGTGGCCTTGGTATCCAATATGGCACTTCTACCGCAGGCCAATCTCCGCCGGTCACGTCTACATTCCTTCCCAGCGTGTTGCAGACCTTCCCAGCAGAAGAGCAATACCGCACAGCCAGTCCTCCGGAAATCCACCAACCCCAGCCGAGAAGACCGTACGTGAGCATCCAACCAGGTCCGCAAAGCACCAGCAACGCCAAACGGCCACGAGAAGACGATGACCAGACAGAGTCAGTCACCGAGTTCGGATCAAAACGGCGCAGGCGAACAGCATCCGTCGCATCCGCCGACCTCAGCGAGGACGACAGGTTCCTCGTACAACTCAAAGAGGATGAGAGTCTGCCCTGGAAGGACATCGCCAACCGCTTCCAGAGCGACAAGGGCAAGAACTTCAACGTGGCGGCTCTGCAAATGAGATATAAACGTCTACGCGAGAAGTTCCGAGTGTGGGAAGAGCAGGACGTCAATGCTCTCAAACTGGCGCACGAGTACTGGGAGCGCAACAAATGGGACATTATTTCTGCCAAAGTGAGCTCTGCCGACAAGAGGGACTCGAGACGACTTCGCATGCTGACGATGGCACAGATGCTCGAGTATGGCCTGCACGAGCGCTGGCCTCCCCGGCACTGCGCGAGGAAGTGGCAGGAGATTGAAGCCCAGATGGCCTTCACCCGCGCGGCGACGACGGGCAGCTTACGAGGCACGCCGCAGGTTTCGAGCCCGGTCGACGGACCGGTCCATCATTTTGGCTTCGTGCCTATGCAATGACTATATGGCAGGGAGCACTGCCATGATACTCCGACCTTACACACCCGGCGGTACGATGGAAACTTGCAAGAGGCCTGCCATTGAACCCTGGAGGAGATGCATATATTGGCGAACCTGGAGGGGCTTCGGATTTGGTTCGATGGTCTCTATCAGCCTGGATACCCATTCGTTTTTCGCTGTGAAGGGAGGGAAAGTCTGAGCACTATCGCTTTAGGCTATGCTTTTCGACCAACCTTCTTTGGCGGCATTCGTCCTTTCACCGGTGGATCTTCGAGCGCTTCATCCGCATTGCACGGCGGTCAAGAGGTCGGAAGGGTTGACGTACGGCCGGACAAGGACATCAAAAGGCGGCATACCATGGCATTCTGATATCCCGGCAGGCAATATCATTCTTGTAACATAGCTACAAAGTAATGAAGGCTTGAGACCTGCTTAGATAAAGCTCTGCAAAGGCTGAATGGACAGCGCAGCAGAGTCATCGGGAGTACCATACCCGTTTTTGGGATGCGCCACTTTAATTGCGCCGTATACCAACTTCGATTAGCGAATTTGTACCATGCCGGGTCCCAGTGGGGTCAAGGCCGCAGCGTCCACGCGGATCAAGCTTCAGGAGCTGAGAGCGATGGCCTCAATCTCGACGGGGACGTTCTTGGGAAGTGTCTTTACGGCCACGCATGAGCGGGCTGGCTTGTGCGAGAAGCTATCACAAAGTATTTGAGTCAGCTGTTGAAAGGCCGGGAGTTTGACAGAGGGAACATCTTACTACTGCTCGTAGACACTGTTCATCTCGGCGAAGTGAGCCATGTCGTCGAGGAAGATTGTGGTCTGTTGCAAGATGTGGTCAGCCGAATCCTTGAAATCGTTTCTAACGCCATGTGCTTCTTCCAAAGTCAAGAATTATTCCGCGTTGGTTGTAGAAGCCAAATCTTAATGTCAGTGCGTTGCTCAACTTTCAGCCATGCTAGGCTCACTGTGGCTCGGGCCAGTACGCCAGGTCCTGGTATCCTTGGCTCAGAGGACCATGTCATCCTGAGCTGCTGGATCCGTCTGTCCTCGACCCAGGGACAAGACCAGGCCAAGCTCCGCTGGAGCCGCGACCCCCCCACAACACCAATTCCAACGATAGAAACGAACAATCGATTATTGAGACTCGACCTACCTTGACAACCCTTGCAACCGAACTCCCGGCCTCCTCGAGAACATTCTTAATCCCCTCGCATACCAACTTCGTCTTGTCCGCAATACTGCCTTCGGGCAAGTTGCCCGTGGCATCGGCGGGAAGCTGGCCGGACACACTACCAGACTCATTAGTGTCAAATATCTGGTCCCTATGGATGGGGCTGCAAGTACAAGATATGAGGACCGGCAATCACAGCTTGGGAGTATGGACCCAGCGGCTGCATGGCCTTTTTGGTATTGACGGGCTTGATTTCGGTGGACATTTTGAAGGGGTTGGTTGTGATGAAGGGGCGTGACGGTTGGTGAGTTGGAAGGAAGACGGATCTTGGAATGGTCCTTGTTGTGATTCTTGAGAACATGGAGGGGACAATGTGAGATCTGAGAAGTGCCGATAAAAAGTGTATGCAGCGGCTACTTGTCGGTTCGTTGAGGGTGGAGCTTGAGCTATGACCACCTTGGTGTTGTTGCCCTGCGGAAAATGGAAGGCACCGGGGGATAGACACACTACACTCGTGAGGAAGAGAGAATTGAGTGCATCTGTCTCGAGACATATATGACCATTGTCTCTGTTCTTGCCAACAAATGTCATCCTGTCCTCTGTCATAGCAAATCTATCTCCTCGTCATAATCTCTCCGCCCCTCGACGCCGTTCACATGCCCATCCGTCTCAACATCCTCTCTATTGACATCCTCACCCTCGTCCTCCGGCGCATCCCCCAGGTCGTCGATCGGATAGGTCAAGATCGCCGCTATGCCACCCAGGCCCTCCAACCTCTTGCCGCTCTCATGCATGCTGCTGAACACCCTCACCTCGCCGCCTTGCTCATGCACTTCATCGACAAGCTTCACCCACCGCTTCCTCGTCGCGATCTCCTGACTGCGGAACAGGCCGTTACTGATCAGCAGCACGCCGCCGCCCTTGCCCACCGCGGCCTGCTCTACCGCGGCTTCGACTTCTCGTGGACCATACCACGCTCGCGTATCGTCTTTGCGTATCATCTCGAAGAACTTGTCCATGAGCTGGGTTTCCCGCGCGAATTTGGTATCGCTGAGTTTGCTTGTGACACCCGGGCTGCTCAGGACTTCTGCGAGATTGTGTAGATGGCCAGTTGCCGAATGCGCCACGGTGATCATAGGAAGCAGCTGTTGCAGCCGCTTGTTCGTGCCTGTTGATGCCTGTAATTTGATGAAGTCCCGGAATTGCGTGGCGGAGTAGCCTGAACTAGCGAGAAGTAATGGCTTCGGATTCGTCAAGTCCAGCTGTCGAAGCAGCGAGTCGAAAGTGGTTTGGAAGAATCTCTGCATCGCCTTATCGTGGTCCGAAGAGCCTGCCCGCTTCTTTGGTAGACTCCCCTCCACTCTCTGCCGCAATATAGTCTGGTGGTCGGTGATTACGCAAATGTTGGCCAAGCCCTCCTGCATGATGACAGCCCATAGTTGTGCTTTCGCATCCTGATTGACAGCCTCCTTGAGAGTGTCCAGCGCGACACTGTCCCATCCATCTGCTTTCTCCAGCTGGAAGTTGCGGTGGAGTTCGAGATCTAGGGTGTGGAAGCTACCAAGCTTGACATGCTTGTTCTCCTCTGCGACGCGACCGGAGACATGTAGTTGCGAAGCTTGCGGATCGAAGTCGAGCTTCGTAACTCGGATAGTGAGGGTGGTGTGGACGCGCTCGTTGGATCGGCTACCGGACGCGGATTCGTTGATGACTTTCCGCACAGCGGAGGCCCGTAGTAGGTCGGTCGGGCGGATCAGGTTGTAGGCGTGCCACTGTGTCGTATATCAGCATCCGTGATGTAGCAGAACGAGTCATGAGACGGACTTGCTCACCATATCCTCTGGCTCTTCCGGAAGCAACGTCGCGCTGCCCGCGGCCGTCTTGCGCTCAATGTTCTGCTTGATGAGCCGCATAGTCCCCCTTCCTCACTCTTGTGCAGCTGCGGTAATGAAAATGTCTCGATACAGGTCAAGATCTTGGAATTCAATAGCAGCATAATCGACCCTCGAAACCTTGATGCACGAGCTCCACTGGTGACATGTGAGATGCTCCATTCTCAACCCTCCACTTCTCCACACGCCGGCCTTGCTCTTCTCACTTCATATCGGGTCCAACAGCATTTGGTGACTGCCCATCTGCGATCGCGGCTCATAGGCAGACAACTTTTGCCTTCGAACCAGCGAACCATCTCAACCTCATTCAGGATGGCGAAATTCGACATCAACTCCAAAGCTAAGCTGGCATCTGGCTACGAGATACCACTATTGGGATTTGGCGTCTATCAAACTCCAGCAGACATAGCCGAAGATGTCACAGACCACGCCGTTCAAGTGGGCTATCGTCACGTTGACTCCGCCACCGCCTACCGCAACGAGCAGCCCACTGTAGCTGGCATGCTCAAAGCAAAAGTGCCCAGAGACCAGTTATTCTTTACTTCAAAGGTCCCAGCGCGGAGCATCAGTTATCAGGGCGCGAAAGACGCTGTCGAGGAGAGTCTGAGGAAGACTGGTCTGGAGTATATAGATCTCTATCTACTCCACGCGCCCTATGGAGGCACAGAAGGCCGACTTGGTGCCTGGCAGGCGCTTGTCGAGGCTGCGGCTGAAGGCAAGGTCAGGAGTGTAAGTATCTGCAAGCCCGTGTAAGTACAGTCACGAAGTCTGATGTTTTGTTCTAGATTGGCGTCTCCAACTATGGCGTCCATCATTTGAACGAGCTTGAAGAGTGGCAAAAGGTATGCGTCGCCAGTGTTTCCGTGATCAGGGACGAGGCACTGATGGAGTTGGCAGTCCCAACCCAAAGAGAAAGCTGGAACCTTGAGTGTGAACCAAATAGAGCTGCATCCCTGGCTCCAACGAAAAGATATCGTAGGATGGTGCAAAGCGCGCAACGTGGTGCTTGAAGCCTACTCGCCTCTAGTTCGTGGCACTCGCTTCAATGATGCCATGCTTACTCCACTGGTCAAGAAGCACAGCAAGACGCCTGCACAGATCTTGCTACGGTGGGGCTTGCAGCAGGGTTTCGTCGTTCTGCCAAAGTCTGTCACGAAGAGTAGGATCGAGGAGAATAAGGAGATTTACGACTTCGAGCTCGACGAAGACGACATGAATAGTCTCGACACCTCTGAGTATAGTCCGTGTTGTTGGGATCCGACCACAGCACCTCTCAGTCAGTAAGCTACTAGTGTGACGATCTTTTGTATACGCAACATACCTAACATATTCTCTACAGATAGCGGTTTCAAGATGGGATTTGTACTTGGGCACGGCATCAGCTATATGAAGCGACTAGGCCTGTTAGCGAATTCGTGAATGAAGTAGCACAAGGCAGGCTAGCACAAGGCAGGCACCAATGTCTACCTAAGGACACGGTAAGTAATGTGAAAGGGGTAAAAGACGGAACCTAGCCGCGTCCGGGAGGTGCCGGTGGTGCATGTGAATGCCCACAAAAAGCTTATTATTGTAAGAGGCTCTTTTGCACTCCTACAACTTGCACCTGCTTTGCTTCCAGACACCTTCGCCAGAACAGCGCGCCACGACGAAGAGACAGACAGACATACAAACTACACGATCACTTTGAGATATGTCGATCCTACGCGCCATCTGCAAGCTCGTCAGCTACTCGAACAAGCCTCCTACCAGGTCCATCGTGATCGTCGCTAGCCCTACTATGCTCAAGTCCACCATCGAGGTAAGAGGATTTTTTTCGAGCGTCGGCGAGGGCTATCGCGAGAGCTATGACTTCAAGTGCTGTTTCACATCATCGAGAACAATATCTTGTCGAGTCCATTGGATGTCTTGCACACTCGCACCGACTACTGACCACCCCCTCGCAGGTCGAGCGCAAATTCGTGCCGACAGCCTTGCTCCGCAACCAGCTCAACATCATGTCAAACAACGACTCCGCTCCATTCCGCCTCAAGCAGCCACGCGGTCTGGTGAAGTTGTACCAGGAGCTTCGCATCCTGCCACAGCCCACCAAGCGCGTTCGCGACACCTACCTCGACATCAACGGCCAGCTGGTCGGAAAGGACATATGGTTGCGTCGCAGGACCGAGGAGATCGCGACGCCGCAGAGCAACGGTAAGATTGCTTCCCTTGAGGTGGCAGGCGAGGAGTGGGAGGCAAAGGTCAGACTCGGCGGAGACTACACCGACTCGCAGTTCGAGGAGGTCGAGGGCAAGGAGGCAGTCATCGACGTCTTAGGCAAGCTAGCCCCCGGCGTCTCCCTCGACGAGCTTGCGCCCTTCGCCGATCTCCTCACCGAGCGTCAGGCTTGGTCCGTCATCAACTACCCCATCGGCGACATGAGCATCGTCCTGGACTCCGTCACGGAGGTGAGCTCAGACACATCGGCCTTCCGGCACGCCGTTGGCGAGGTGGAGTTGATGGCTGAGGTCGTTGGCGGCGGTAACGAGGCGAAGCACATGGGCAGGAAGAAGGCGCAGGCCGAGGTCTTGAAGGCGCGTCTGGACGAGTTCATGGAGGGCAATGAGGAGTTGTTTCCGGTGGAGTATGGTGGTGGAGGGAAGGTGGAGGGGAAGCTGAGTGCGTATCTTGGGTGGAAGGCGAAGGTGCAGGGGGGCGAGGAGAAGACGGAGTGAATGGTTGGGTATTGCGCATGACATGTGGTGAGGCAGGTGGATGCAGGTGATTACATTGAAAGGCAAATCGATCTGTCTCGTCCTCAGTTGTTGAGGCTCAGGTTGACGCCCGTCACGCCGTTGATTCGTGATGGGTCGTCAGAGCAGTCAACGTGAGGTGTCGACCGCATCACTCCCGTAAACAAATTTTTGAGAGGGCGTCAATAGCGTCAACTAAGAAGTCAACTGTTCAAAGAATCAGCCAGATCAACCCTGTCAATCCCACTGATTTGATTAACCGCTTTTTCGAGGGAATCACTCTCGATGACAACCGTCACTCAAGCGGTCACTCACAATTCTGAGAGGTCTTCTCAATCAACTATCGACCGCGTCACTCAAGGTCGTCAACAAATTTTGAGGAACTCATCCTTATCAACCCTTCAACCGCGCCCATGACCCGTCAACCATAACGAATCCTCTGCTATTGCCTCGGCAGAGTTCTAACGAGGCATCTATCCATGTTGTGCAGGCATGTAGATATACTTGGGCACTCATATGGTTGCCGGACGTACGCCAAGCATTCGCCTATATCGAATCTAACAACAACAACGACAACAACAAGACATACAGCACTCTTCGCCCGTCCTCTCCTCGACTCCACCACCGCTCGAGGTCAATCCATAGTACATGTACACAGCTTGCTCGAGCTCTACACGTGCCAGCACCATGCCGTCATCACAGCAGCACGGGCACTGACTCACGACCGCATAGCAGTCATCAAGCTTTCACGCACGTTTCACCTTGCCACTAAAAAGCGGCACAAGCACATGGCCATGCGCAGCGAAGAACGTTCGACTGCATACCTTATCCGCTCTCGAGGTGTCGGGTGTGTCTGCACAACGGTCCGTGACTGCATACTCGACCGTGTAGCAGTCCCCGTCGACTCACGGCGTTGTCCGGTGCGTTCTGTGCATGGGAACTGGATTCAGACGTGCTTTTGCTTTGCCGCTCCACCGCGCACATATATATTGCATGGGGCATGCATTTGACCAATGCTAGATGCATAGTCGAAACATCAATCGACGTACGACACTTTTCTGTCGCTTCCTGTCCAGCACAAGCATCATCACGACGCAGTCCAGCAGATCCTTCTCCAAACATCAGCCCATCTTCGAACAATACTCCGCCTCACCTAAGAGAGGCTTATTCTGACATCCTAGCCAAAGCTCCGCCCTGCCACTCAACTCCCAGATACACACAGACGGCGGAATAGTCATGTCGCTGCAGAACATCTCGATCCACAACCAACCAGAGAAACAACCTCGAACGAATTTCTCCCTCGCCCTCGCTACCCCATCCGAGCTGTGCTGCCCTTCAGCGATATCCCTGCGTTCCACTATGCATACGGCGTCATGCAGAGACTCAATGCCCGAAAAAGCGTGCTTGTCTAGGGTTTCCAAAAGAGACTTATCCAGTTCCGTCACCTCCGTTCGGGAGCGATTCCGTCTTTGAGAGAGACCTTGATCACCGCCGCCGTTTTTTCGCCCATGGTATAGAGCGATCATTGGACCCGAACGCCCTTCACACCTCTCGCGCCCACCATGGGGTTCGGCCATACTTCGTGAGTACCACTCGATCAGCAGCTGCTGTCGCAATGGCGGAACGCTCACCAACATACCAGGGGCGTCGCCACGGCCGTCCCAACAATCGTTCTCACCATCATTTCGTCAATCATGGTGGTGTCGCGAATAGGCACCCGTGTCTTCATCGCCCACTGCTTCGGCATCGAGGACATTTTCGTCATCTTCGCCTTCGTGCGCATCTACCCAACCCTTCCGTTATGATACACGCAGCTCCTGACGCCCAGCCTTCAGATCTTTGCAATTACGCTCTGCGTGTTCACTGTGATCGAGAGTGAGCATTCGACCTTCTCGAACGGTTCAGCGCCTGGCACTAACGAGCAGTGTAGCGTTGAACGGCCTCGGACAGCATGAATATTACCTCGAGTACCCCTACGCATGGCTCATGCCTTTGTTTCATACGATTTGGACGTATTACTTGGCCATGTTCTGCACCAAGTTCTCCATCTTGATACAGTACAACCGCATACTTCCTCAAAAGCTATTTCGCGTTGGTGCGTACTGTGCGACAGACATGAGGGTTTCTTCGCTGACGCCGTGACAGTGAGTGCTCATTGAGCAGAGCACCTTGTTGGCGCTGTTCCCGTTGCTGACCGCGGCCTAGGCGACCTACATCATGATGGCTTTCTGCATCGTGTTTGTGACGTGGGAATTCTTCAGCGCCATCTTCACGTGCGTTCCCGTCCGGAAGTTCTGGAACCCACAAGTCTATTTCGGTGGCTGTCTGTCGCTCAATGCATTATGGTTCACGTAGGTCGCACCGTCTGCGCTCGAAACATCCACTTACAATTCTACCGCAGGAACGCTGGCATTAACATAGTGTCAGACCCGATTATTACGATCCTACCCCTACCAGTATACAAAGCGCTTGAGCTTCCAACAAAGCAGAAGTTGGGATTGATGGGAATTTTTGGTCTGGGTGGTTTCATTTGCGTGGTCTCGATAATACGACTTCCAGCCTTGTACGAGGGGCTGCAGCACAACGACCGATCGTATTACTATCCAGGCACGGCAATCTGGTCCATGGTCGAGGTGAACACCGGCATCATCTGCAGTTGCTTGCCCACTTTGCGCGCGCTCGTATCTCGGTTCTGGCCGAAGGCCTTCACCACCAAAAAGCTCAGGAGCATGACGACGAATGCTTCGGACGGACAATATACCAAGGTGTACAGCGAGAACGGCATGAGCATGACCAAATCCTCGTCGGATCGATCGGGCGTGCCAGCCTCCATTCAGGGATCAGAGATCACCTCGCATGCGATGTTTAGACGTAATGAGAATGTGGATGATAGGAGCTCTCGCTCTGAGGAAGCCGTTTCGGTTCCAATTCCGGCCAACATTCCTCCTGGAGCAGCGATCCACGTCTTTACGACGGTCGATCAGAATAGCGAGCGGCGTTTGAGTAGTCCATGGCCGCGTTCGAGCTCCACACAGGAGAGCGCTGTCGGCAATAGCCGGAGCCGGGACGCGCAGAGAGTACGATTCGACAGCGGCATGAACCAGTACGCAGATTATCGGCAGCAGGAGTACAGAAATGCGGAATGGGAGGCGCATCAGAGGAGATATGGTAGCGATCTAATGGACAGTTTTGAGCCGCCAGATGAGCCTGGATCGATGGAGGAAGTCAGGGGTCGAGATCTGGACTCGTTCCCTTCGGTACCCACGCCGTGGGGTTCTGGCGACAACGAGGAAGAGGAGAATTTCGATGAGCGCCGCTGAGCCCGCTGAGCTCGGTCTGTGAGATTGCGACTCGGCGCATAATATTGTCGAACCAGCAGGGCGGGACCACAGCCACGTCCGAGATCATGGCAGCCGCCGTCTTCCTGTATGTCAATGTAGCAATATAGCTACTGTGATACGAGCGCACCTGCGTCTTTGATCGCTTATTAAAACCCGACCATGCTGGTTGCTGCTGTGTGAGACCAACGCAATAAAGTGCATTGCGTCTTCGGCAAGTATCGCCGTATGAGAATCATTGAGTGGGTACCATTTCGAGACAGATGAAACCGGCCATCACTCGGGGCCGTCATCGTAGAGACGTAGGGCAGACGTGGTCCCAGCAGTGAGAGGTGGAGGGACGCTAATAATAATCAGGTAGTTGTGGCCTTGCTGGCAATGGCTCTGAACACCTAACAAGGTGTCGCGTGCACATGCAGGAACCAAATGCAGGCGCTCTGAAGATCTGTTCAATCGTTCGACACCTCATGGTGCGGAATCGGTCACCAAAATAGCAATGAGATGTAACGTGTCGGGGAGCCTGCTCGTTGCGGACGGGTGGCACAAGGCCATGCGGCGGACGCGGACGAGGGGGCCGATGGAGAGATGAAGCGATCCCGGCCGGCGGACAGCTGTCCAGGCTCACTATTACTGATCATTGATTATTATACGGGATGTTAGAATACGTCCAGGTATGATGATGATGATGATGATGATGATGATGAGATGGAGGATTGTTCAGTCCTCGAGGCCTGAAACGGTCGGAGTCTTTAATTAGTTCTAGCGCGCGAGTCAAACAAAGCTCGGGACTTCTGGGAGAGCTTGTCTGTAGCAGTCCAGGACCTAGTCGGCGTACGTCACGGGCCAGCGACAGACATTGCACGCCCGCCTGACCGACAGACCGAGTCCCGTCGCCGGATTCCTCAATGTGATGCAGTCGCGGCCGTGCATTCGCTGTGGGCCGCGCAAGAGAATCTTCGATCTGCTGCACGACGACCGATCATCCTCACTGCCCGCCGCGCTCTGAGAGAGAGCGAGAGAGAGAGAGAGCGGGCGTCGAGTCCAGCCTGCCTGTAGCCCGTCACCATACTCACAGCCATGAGCGGAGATTTGAGTCTCTCGCAGAGCCTTGGCGGCCTGAGGATCGCGAACCCCGACGAACAAGGCACCGCATCACCGTCTCCACCGCCGCTGTCGTCGACGACCGTCCCGTCCTCCCGACCCCCGCCGCCGTCCTCGCCCTCCTCCATCGCCACCGTCACCGCCTCCAAGGCCTCCACCCCCGGTCTGCTCCCGCAACTGTCACATGAGAGCGCATTGGCAGGGGAGGATGGCTTGGGCTTCAACCCCGACACGTACAGCTTGAAGGACACAGATGTAGAGCCTAGGGTGCCGCAGCCTCTGTCGCTGTACTCCGCGGCAGGGCAGCCAGTGGACAATGGCAGCCAGAGCAGTCGTCGGAGCACCTCGACGCCCACCCAGGCGCCATACTATCCACCACAACCCACCCACGACCCGCAGTACCGGCAACCTGGCCCGCCGCCTCCGAATACCAGGCCCGTCAGCAGCATGTACATGCAACACAATACCTCCTCCACCAGCTCGCACATGTCCAGTCAGTCAGCATATCGGTATCGAGATGACATGGGGTCTTCGGATGCCACGGCATCAGGCATTGCACGGAGTACTTCGCGATCAGCAAGGAATATGATGGCGGGTGGAGTTGGCAGACAGACGAGCAAATCATACAGGCAGCCGGGTCCACCAGTAAACGGCGGCAATGCACCGCTCCCGCCTAGACGAAACTCGAAACGTGTTCCGGGCGCATACGAAGGACCTGATGTTCCGTACAGAGGCGCAGGCCCGCCTTCGCGATCAGCTGAAGAATGGCAGGAGCGGGGAGCAGCGGTTGCTCAGAGACAGGAGACAGACCCCTCTGGACAGATGCAGACGCGGATGGTCAAGAAGGGTGTCAAGGATTTCAACTTTGGACGGACGTTGGGAGAAGGCTCATACAGCACGGTCCTGGCGGCTACGGACAGGCAGAACTTGAAGGAGTATGCGATCAAGGTCTTGGATAAGCGCCACATCATCAAAGAGAAGAAGGTGAAATATGTGAACATCGAAAGAGATACGTTGAACAGATTGACGGAACATCCTGGCATAGTACGGCTCTACTACACCTTTCAGGATGAGCGGTCACTGTACTTTGTACTGGATCTGGCCTCGGAAGGAGAGCTTTTGGGTGTATTGAAGAAATTGGGGAGCTTCGACATTGAATGCACCAGATTTTACGGAGCAGAGATACTGGACAGCATCGCGTATATGCACAGTCGAGGAGTGATACATCGAGACTTGAAGCCGGAAAATGTGTTACTTGATCGCGACATGCACGTCAAGATTACAGACTTTGGAACGGCGAAGATACTCCCAGAGCCGAAACACAATGGATCTGGGGCCGAGGTAGCGAGCGGTAACATCACCGATGGTGCCGAAACTGACCGAGCCGTGTCTTTCGTTGGAACGGCAGAGTACGTGAGTCCGGAATTGCTGCGCGACAAGAACGCATGCAAGGCGTCGGATCTCTGGGCCTTTGGCTGTATCATCTATCAACTACTTGCCGGCCGACCACCGTTCAAGGCAGCAAACGAGTATCTGACCTTCCAGAAGATATTGGGATTGGAGTACACGTTTCCAGATGGCTTCCCACCCGTGGCGCGAGATCTCGTCGAGCGGCTGCTCGTACTGGAACCCGGTAACCGACTACCAGTGGAACATATCAAGAACCATCAGTTCTTCGATGGAGTGCAATGGGGAAAGAGCCTTTGGCGACAGAAAGCGCCAAGGTTGAAGCCATATGCAGCGCCGCCTCCTGAGCCCATCAAGCTGAATGGTGGTAGCAAGAGCAACAACAGCCTTGCGGCGGCAGGTGCAGCAGTTGCGTTAAATCAAGCTAGCTCACCTCCACAGAGTCGACCACAGCTACGAGGCATCACCGAGCTGCCTCCGCCCAGCCAACTGGACATTGACTGGTCACCTGTGCTCACGCGCAATAATGAACGAATACTGAAGCTTGGGAACCTGATTGTCTTCACTGGACCGCAAGCACAGAGTCCCGATGGAGCGAGCACACTCAGTGAAAAGCCCAAATTCAGCAGGTTCTTTAGCGGGAACACGACCAAGCGAAGAGAAAGGCTAGTGCTGATCACCAGTGGTGCGAGGTTGATCATCGCAGCTGCAGGTGGCAACGAGAAGAAGGCGAAGATGGATGTTGATCTCATGGCGAGCGGTACTACTTGGAAGAGCTATGTGGACAACAAAGGCTTGACAGCCTGGTTGCTAGATACAGTAAGCTATACCCGAGCGATCTCTGTGGAATGAAAGCTGACCGACGTATAGCGCGACAAACACCTCACGTTCGAGGACCCGCGAGGCACTACAGCTGATCCAGCAGGCACCAAATACAGCACGCAGGAATGGCTGGAATCTCTGGTGCAAGCACGAGAATTCGCCATCGCACAAAGCATGACTTCGTCCTACTTAGGGCAGTCTGTGCTCGACAACCTCGAGTCCTCAGTGTCTAGCCCGGCCGACTCCATCGGCGGCGATGCCGCTATGCCACTTCCCGGAGACAGACATACCCTTCGACAGACATTGCGCAAGACCACGGATGGCGACGACATGGGAAGCAGCGGGGGAGCGTTCAAGGGACGCAAGAGGTTCTCAAAAAGGCATTCGAAGAGCGGACTTGCGGCCGTCTTCTGAGGCGTCGAGGGAAGAGGGTGGCGTCTTCCGAGAGTCGACATTTGCCACAAATTACCATCAAGAGTCACGACGTTACGACAAAGTTGCGCGACAAGACCTCTTTTGGGCGGTCGCTGCTTCACGAGCGGGGTTGAGCATCGTTGTTTTCCTTTATCCAAGCAAGTAGGCAAGTAAGCACGCAGCCAGGCGTTCAGGGAAATTTCTCTTGTGTACTCGAAATCATTTGGTTTCTACTACGTGGCACATCATTGGTCGTGCGAGGGAAGCGCCGGCGTTGTTTGCTCGAGTTCGGCTTCGAGGGCATTCGAGGGCATTCACTCTACGGGTGGTAGAAATATATGGAATAGGGTGTGCCTTTGTGTCAGGGAACAGCTGATGGTAGTCAGATTTGAGTGTGGAGCAAGCAGTACGCGAGGGATGGTGTCAAGGCGGTGGTGGGCGGAGGAAGTACATAAGTATGTACGTAACACGACCACGGGCGTCACGCCTATCCCCATCAGCCCCGCCTCCCCATTATCGATCTTTCCGCGTCTCTGCTGCGTCGCGTCCGCCTTTGAATCCTTCCATTGCCCTGTCCATGCCGCTGGTCCATCTGGCGATCGTCGCCAGGCCCGCAGGCAAGACGTGCAGCCAGTCAATGTAGCGCGCATACAGCGGTACACTGATCTCGCCGCTCGCGCCCGCATCGACCATCTTCACAATCTCCCTCGCCAACTCCACGGGCTCGACGACGGGTCCGAAGAACGAGCTCGGCGTCTGGACGCCTTCGAACAGACTCGTTGACAATTGGCCCGGCGTCACGAGGATCGTACGGATCTTCTCCGCCCCCTCGGGCGCCTGCGGGGACGTGAGTTCCGCGCGGAGCGAGGCGTGCAGAGCGATCAATCCCGCTTTCGCGGCCGTGTAATCGGAGAGATGGCTCGCGCCGAGTTTCCCGAGCACGGAGGCGACGGTGACGATCGTCCCTCCGGTGCGCGAGGACAGCATCCCGGGGAGGAAGGCGCGGAGGGTGTGGAAGTGGGAGAGGAGGTTGACGTGCAGGGTGCGGGTTATGTCGGATGTGGTGAGGGAGAGGAGGGGTTTGCCGGTGACGATGCCCGCGTTGTTGATGAGGATTGTGGGGGTGCTGAGCTGGAGGGGGGGAGGGGGCGGGGCACTTACCGTCAGCGAGGGGGGTTTCGCTGGATTGATGGGAGGTTTGGGTGGGACGGACGTACATCTTCTGAGATTTGATGGTGGGCGTGTGAGACGGCGGTAGCGTCGCTCACGTCGCAGAGGTAGAAATGGAGGTTTCGTAGGGCTTCGCTTCCACGCTGGGGTTTCTGGACGTCGAGGACGGCGACGCTCGCTCCTCGCATGCCGTACGTTTCTGCGAGGATCTCACCCAGGCCGCTCGCGCCGCCGGTGATGACGACGACTTCTTCGTCCCACTTCACCTCGCGCGGTCTGCCGTACGCTATGCGGTCGTCGATCACACGGAGCAGCCAGAGGAGGGTGACGAGGGAGGCGTAGAGGGAGGTGGCGATGAAGGCGGTGTCGTCCGCTGGAGCTCCCACGGCTCGCTGGCAGAGCGGGATCAGCCATGCGATGAAGGGGTGGAAGATGCTGCGGTGGAGGATGAGGGCGAGGAGGTCGAGGGTGAGGTGGGTGTGCCATGGCTTGTGGGAGGTGGTGGTGGGTCGGGACATTGTGGGTGGATGGGGAGGTGTAAATAATAATAAAGGAACAACAGCGGTCTGGCGCCAAGCAATCCGGTGCGGTCGTTATCCTGATTCGGGACAGTTTACTCCACCTTGCCGGAGTTCCAGCATCTTTCCACCGAAGGGATACGCCTCAGGCACCCTCGAGGCTCGACACGACCCACGGCGACGGCCTCTTCATCTCAGTCAGCGGCTTCGTTCTCCCCGTCGCAACCGACGCTCACACCGCGACTCTTCAATACCGGCTTGGCAGACCTGGTCTACAGCAACACTCCGCCTCGGTCGCATCTCAGGATGCTGTGGCGCGACATGTACACGTGCGTGGGGATGTCAAGGAGCCTGAGGACGTGGGATTCATGATGGACATTGCGACGAAGAGGATGACGTTCTGGCGAGCAAACGTTGGTGATGAGAGCTGCTTTCTTTCCTTACCACGAGCCCGTCGACGGCATGTGTTTGAGGGAGGTCTTATTATTGATCGAGGAATGCTCCGTCAGCAGCTTGGCGCATGGCCCTGCATGATCAGCACCACCGCATCTGTATCCTGTCGATGCCGGAAATCCGCATGCATATACCGGCATCCGACCTCAAGAGATAGATATACCACGAAGCCTTTCTGGCAGTCGGCGTGTGAGGGCGTATGAATGACCGCGGATGTGTGCAACCAGCTGGAACGGAATCAGCTCGTGGAGACTGTACTGTCGTCTGCCACCAGTCACAATCGCTCGACTGGTTGCTGTTGACGGCGATGGCCAGTCGCTGCTACCATTTGTTGCCACTGCAGCTACTCGACGCCGACAGCCTCCTTCCCTCTCGAAACGACCAGCAGGTAGTCACCCCTATCCCTCTTACCATTCCTGTCCGAGCATTATGTTTGGAATTGACAAGCTCTCTCTTCTCTCTCACTACACACTTCCCGACGCTCCAAAGTTGGCTCATTTGCAAACAATCGACAACCCCGATCAGTGCACAATTGGGGACATGCTGCGCTGCCCGCCTTCTCGCATCAACCTTACCAGCACCGACATCATTGACTTCGAGGTGAGATACAATGCTCGCCAATCTGCTCGGGCGGACGCACGACAGCGTGCCAATGTTCGACTCAGCCCAGGCCCAGATCACTTCATCGGGTCGGCCATCACCACAAAAGAGGAGGATCATGGACGCCAACAAACTGCATCAAGTTCGTCCCAGGCGCCCGTGTGCAGCGCTCAAGAGTATGATGCTTCGATCGGCGTGTCAACAACTCATAGCAGCTGTCACTCTGAAATTCATGGTGGCGGCGCACCGTCTGACATGCAAGACCTGGTTGAAAGCCAGATTCTGAAACAATCCGAATCGATTGCATCCTCCGAGTCCATCCTTGGACGCACTCTGAGCCCCAAAAAGCTCGGAAAGCAGGCTGTCCGCGGCAGCTCACCCAACACAGCTGGGGATCCGACGTGCACTCGAGATGAGCGTGCCGCAGAGCATGCTCGTGGATGCAGCAGTAATGCTGTGCTTGATGGGGCCCGTGACACTTGCCCGGCAGTGTGTGCTGCACCTCATCGCGGAGATCCGAACGGCATGACGCCGGCTTGCGCAGGACGGTCGATTCTAGGGGAGATCAACTCGGATGCTTACCCATCCTCGCACAAAACTCTCCCCCAACTCCCTCCCATTCTACCTGCCCTGTCGAGCGCAAGAGCGAGGCGCCGCTATACGCGAAGCCACGATACGTCTGTACACCAAGACCCGCCCATCCACCAGCTTCCCACTCGAGAGCGACATGCCCGGGAGCTGAATCCCGATGCTCCTGCGTTCGTACCCCAGACTCGCCTCGGGCGGGACAATCGATCATCCAGCGGCAACAGCGTCGTGGTGCGAGGCCTGGAACCTCGCTGGAACAGTCTCGACAGCAGTCACAGCTCCTCGAGCCTCCGTCTCCGCTCATCTTCCGAGCAGAATGTCGAGTCTGAAGCCTCACAGCGTGCCGAGCACAGGCGTTCGCGTCCACTGCCCCCGATCCCAGCCCGACATCGCCTGAGCAATGAGCACAGCAATCTCGCACCGCGGCCATCACCACACCTAGAGCGATATCCAGTCCTACGTCCCCCCACACGACCACCGGTCTCACACCGTCGACGCAGCTCACGCGTGCAAGCACGACCGCCGACTCCGAGCGCGAGACGGGTGCCAAGTATGGTGAGTGCAGCCAGCGGCATCAGCAGCTCTCTGTCCAGCCGTCGGGCATCGGTCGAAGGACTCGATGCCTCTGCAGAGTTCTTGCGGATGCGTAGCTCGCCGCTAGACGAGCTCACCGAGCGGATCAGTCGCGTGGCCGCCAGTCGCCAAAGATCGGTCGGAAGGTCTTTTGAGCGACCGCCGGTCACTCGACACAGGATCTCGCTGCTCAGTGGAGACCTGTTCCGTCAAGATGCAACAGTCGTTCCTGCTGCACCGCAGAGCGCTGTCGCGGTTGAGCTGTCTCGTCCGAGTACCGCCACCGTCATCGTCAATGTGCCACCTGCTGAACGCACAGCTGAGGGTGCGGTCCCGCCTCGGTCGATGCCAGCAGGATCGCCACCGCGCGAGATCACCCCATCCTCGCCTAGCACTCCCCTCGACTCATCAACGGAACCAGACGCTCGTAGCCCGCTCGCACAGAAGTCGCCTTCCAAGGCTGCTGAGCCGTCGAGCAGTGCCGTCAAGCGGAAGCCGTTGCCAACGGAGAGCATGACTCCCAGGATGCCAGTCTACGATGACTCCAAGCCGCCAGGCATTCAGCCCCGCACGCCTGCCGACATCCCTCCATCCGCGCGGTCCAGACCCCAGCACGCTGATGCCTTGGCCGCCAGGAGTCCCGCGCCCGCGACGAGCCCGACGACCGCCGTCAATCCCATGACGATGGCGCTCCAGGTGACGACGGCCATGGGCACCCCGCCCTCGATCCCGGACCGTCATGTCCACCGGCCCGCTCATCAAGGCGCCACGCCACGACCTCGCAGGCCGCAGGCTGCGCATGCGTCGGTCACGAGCCATGGGGAGAATGACCTGGATGGACAGATGAGTCGCCATCCGGAGCTGGAGGGGGATAGGCGGACGTGGGTTTCGAGGCGGGAGGAGGGTTCGCTGGAGAGTACGCCGCCGCGGGAGGGCAGATTCGAGCAGTATCTGTCTTGAATTCAGGAGGATCAGGATCGTGGCCATGAGAGTGTTTGGGTTAGTGTCGTTGGATTGGTCAGAAGATTGGAGATGTGTCAGTCTGCATTTCAGTATGATTGCGGAGGGACGGGACGAGTCACCGATGGTGTAACTGCGTTACCTGTATCTTTAGCGGAACAAAAAAAAAGCAGAACTATTCAAATTGCATGGTCGTCACCACCTTCCCGATGCCCTGGATCTCAACGGCCACCTCATCACCGTCCTTCAGAAACTTCTGCGGTCTCATGCCGATGCCGACGCCCCCCGGCGTGCCCGTCATGATCAACGTCCCCGCCTCCAGCGTCTGACCCGTGCTCAAGAACGACACCAGCTCCCTCACGCCGAAACACAGATCCGAGGTATTGCTGTCCTGCCTCAACTCCCCATTGACGTACGTCCGCAACGCCAACCCCCGCCCGTCCCCGAGCACCCGGGTCGACACGATGGCCGGGCCCAGCGGCGCGTACCGGTCGAAGGTCTTGGAGAAGGACCACTGCGGCATCATGCCGGCCTTGTCCGGGTCCATCTGCCAGTCGCGGCAGGAGACGTCGTTGCCGGCGACGTAGCCGGCGACGTAGTCGAGCGCGCGGTCCGGGCGGACGTCCTTGGCGTCCCGGCCGATGACGACGGTGAGTTCGCCCTCGTAGTCGCACTGCGGTTGGCCGAGCGGGGGGATCGGGGTGGGCTGGCGGGTGTCGGCGACGGCGTGGCCGGTCTTGAAGAACAGGGTCGGGTGCTTCGGGAGGTCGAAGCCGGTCTCGAGGACTGTCAAGTCGCCACCCGTCAGGATCTCATGTTCTTGAGCGAAAGTCTCGAGACCCGGGGGTTACTGACTGTGAGTCTTGTAGTTGAGCCCGACACACCGCACGACGGGCACATCTCTCGGCGTCAACGGGCCCAGGAGCTGCTTCACCGCGTCCTCCTCCCCCGTCGCCGTGGCCTGGATCGGAGTCGGACCCGCCAGGACCTTGACTCTCAGGTCGCCGTTCCGAGCCAGGGCGTCGATGTCGGCGGTCGGGTGCGACAGGATGGGCTCGCCGTATCTGATCGTGCCGTCCTTGGCCGACACGTAGCGGATCAGGCGATCCCAGGCTGTGACCGACGCCATGATGGTCCTGTGGTGGCCGTGGAGATGTCGATCGATGAGGTTTGCTGTGGCTGCGAAATTCCTGGTCCCAAGCAGTCTGCTGGTCGTGATCGTGCAGGACGACAAGGGCATAGGACAGTGGTCTCTTTTGAGGAGAGATGGGAGGTGAGGTCTCGAATGGTTTTGTATAGTAGTCCGTCCCGTCCGCCATCGCTGCTGGGCGGGGTTTCATTCATCCGGTCGAAGCGGTCCCGTCGCGGCAGTGGTGGACGATGCAAGAGGGCCGCCGTGATTGGCTGGCTCAACCTTGCTCGCAAATGCGCCGCGGAAGAATTGTCCTACTCACCACATCGCACCATAGGCAGAGAAGGGCAAAGGCATAGTACTTCTGTAGAACTTCGCAAAACACAACACTTCATCCTAATAAATGACTGAGGCCCGCCGCAATGACCGTGCTAGCCGGAAAATCTATTCGTGCATCATGTTTGCTGAAACTGCAGCACCCGTGGTATAGTACATTGTGAACAAGGGGGACGGCAAAGGCCTCCGCATCCTCACACGATCGCTTCAACGCTCAGCAATTGCCCTCTATCCCATCATGCATGCACTCAACCCAACCCAAGTTCTGATCGTACCCACGATCCTTGTTCGACGCCGAGTCCTGCGACGCACGTGCACGAATCCGTGAAGGATTGTCCACCCCGGCCCGAACATAAGCTCTTGCGATTCCGAAGACCAACGAAACCACCAAAGTCATCTCGCATGCCCCGCTCGAGGCATTCTCATGTCTGGAAGGGCAGAGGCCTCCCTAATGATCCGCCAATGCAGCCGCAGCCGCCAACTTTCGCACCCTCTCGCGGATGCCGTCAAAGGTCTTGACTGCATCCTGGTGCCTCTCGTGCCCGATGCTCCAAGCCTCGCGCACCTGCTCATCATCCATCACGCCTTGGAGGTAGCTAGGGAAGCCCTTCGAATTTGTTGTCGTACCAGCGGCCTCCAGCCAAGCAGTCCCGCCATTGAGGTACTCCTTGGCCTGAACTTCGCGAGCTTCAAAGTGCTTGATCAGGGTGGTGTTGAAAGCGTGATATGCGCCAAGATAGGACCCAAAAGCGGCAACGTAGTTATGCCACGACTCTTTAGTCAGCCTTTGCGGCGGCTCCGGCGCCTTCGGTCTCTGCGGCAGCTTCAACGTGCGAGGCTGTGGCTGCTCTGGTGCAGAAGCTTGAGATTGGAAGGGCAAAGTCGAGCTCAGCCCAGCGAAGCTTTGTAGACCCTCTACACCGGCGTGTGCGGCGAACGGCTCGACGCGAACGAGATCCTCCAAGTTGGCTTTCAGCGCTGGATCGTCGGACTTGGTGCCTGGAGGCCCTTGCGACTGGCGCCACGCCGACGGCGGAACTGACACTAGCCTAGGCTCCTTTGGAGCAGCGGCTTGTTTTGGCACAGCCTGCGCGGTGGCATGTACATCAGAAGCTGGTGGAGCGGAGTCGATATCCATTTCGTCCGCGTAATCCGTGGCCGACGTCCCATCACCCTGCCCCACACTCGTCCCTCCAGACTGTTCGGCGTCGTCGTCAACTACATGTGGTTGCTCCCAGCTGCCCGTTGTCTCAGACGCATTTGCTGCTCTGCTTGACTTGCGACTTCTAGCCTTGTCCCCTTTGTTGGGACTTGAAGGCTTTGGAGGCGGGTTGCCTGAAACCCAGGATGGATCTGTGAAAGCGCCATCCCATTCCTGTGGGTCGAATTTACTGCTGGATGAGACATTCGACCCATTCGCACTGTCGGCCGAGGCAGGTCCAGAAGTAGCGTTGCCATTCGCGCTGACATATGGGGACGTCGTAGATGCTGGCCCACCCTTTTGCCTCCCAGAAGGCGACGACGACTTTTTAGCCGTTGACGGTGGTGGCGCGAAATAGTCTGGCCGGCCAACAAAAGAGCCATTGAAACCGTCGGGCGAGAAATTAGTATTGATGTTCTCTTCGCTGCGGCTCTTGCCGCCTGGTGTGAAGGCGTCGTTGTTGAACCGATATGTGAAGCTGTTCAGACCAGTTCTCTTGTTAGCAGATTTTTCCATCATGATCTCGAAAACCGTACATGCAACACATGGATAGAGGGAGAGTATGCGTGACATTGCATCGTCGATGAGCTGATTGCCGGACGACCTTCCCACACTCGCTGTTGAAGCGAGTTTGAGAAAGATCTCCATGTCGTAGGCGGACGGCACGCTTCCATAATGTCTAGTGAGCACGTCATAGAAGAAGTCGCACGCATCTTGCAGCTCAGGAGACGCGGCAGCGTACAAGGCATCAACCTTGTAGTGCTGCCGAGATGTGGAATCATCTTCAAATGCTGGCGAAGCTCGCTCATTCCGGTCATCGGAGCTCATATTCTGACCCTTCCCCTCGGGCTGTCGATAGCGCACCGAGGGTGGAATGGCCCACTCCGGGACATTCGCCCACTCACGCTTGCGGCTTTCGGACACTGAGGCTGATGTCGTACCAAAAGCACTTGCAGGCCATTCAGCCGTGACGAAAGGGGACGCATTGAAGGTATCATGGTGTAAGGGGTTGATGTTGACGTACATGTTATTGGCATTCTTCTGCTGCATGCCCGGGTAGCCTTCTGTATCGGATCGAGCGCCAGGAACTGATGAATCAATCGAGCCATTGTACCGTTTGCTGCGTGGCGTGGGCACCTTCATCGGCCGCGGTGGCGCGAAGGGCGAAGGTTGAGATGCTGTGCCAGGTCGGCTGCCCGTGCCTCGACTATCATCAGTGCTTGTCGACATGGGCCTGGAAGGAGAGGGAGAAGCATCGCTGTCGCTATAGTCCACGCCGCCAAAAGATGTCTGTGCGGCGCCATTCTGGTGCTTGTGATCATCGGCCTGCGGAGTCCGACCCGTCGGGCTTGTGCTTCGTGCCCTTGACGAACGTGCGCTACTTGGGTCTAATTTTGTCGAATCCCGTGTGCTTGCAGAGCGTCTCAGCCCGTCGTTGGAGTCACGCGTGAACTGGGTCTTCTCACCGCTAATGCTCGTATATGGTGTGCGCACCCTGTTGCCCTCGGCATACGGCACCTGTGGCTGTCCCTCATCGTAGCCACGGCTCTTGGACGACCGGTGCTGCCCTCCCTGAGGACGCTGCTGTGCCGTAGGAGAGACGCCGGGGGTTAGAGGCGATTGCGGAGGAGGTCCTGGAGGTGGTGGAGGATATTCCTGCTGCATGTGCGGCTGTCCAGAGTCCTCCGAGCGATGTCTCTGCGCATACCCACCTGCAGCGGCCGGTCTCTCGTCTGAGCCCGGCGCATTCGGGTCAAAGCCGTGCTTCTTAGGTGTCTTGGACGTATTGTTGCGCGACATCCCTGGCCTGCTCGGCTTCTTCTGTTGCTGCTGGAAGCTGGCCCAAGCTGAGCTATGTGCGCCAGCCGCCTCCGGGTCTGGTCGCGGAGGCGGTGGAGGTGGTGCTTTGCGGTAACTCATGCCTGCTCGGATCTCCTCCTCGCTCGGGATCTTCGTATCGGATCGTGGCGGCGGCCTGGGCCTGTTCGACGAGGCCGTAGCGCCGGGCGGTGGCGCTGCCGGAGTGAAACGCTGCTGCCGGTCTGCTGCATTGTTCATGTTCTGCCATGCTTTGAACATGTTTGTTCGATCTTGCGCCGGGTCTTTGCGAGCTGTGGGAGCGGCGCGCGGAAAGTTGGTAAAGCGCTCTGCACCGCTGGGCGCAGTGCCCGCCGCGGCAGAAGGCTGAGGTCGTTGCCATGTGCCGGGCTGCGTACGACGTGGTGGAGGTGGGTAGGCAGACGTCGCGGCGTACGGGTTGCCTGTCGGTTGTCGAGGAGCTGCTGCGCCGCCAAAGCCAGAGCTCGGGTAGAGTCCCGCCTTGCGCCGATCGGCATCATACTTGGCTTTCGTCGTGGGATCGCTCAAGATCTCGTGCGCGGTCTGGATGGCCTGAAACTTGGGTATGAATTCCTCCTCTTTGCCAGCATTGCGGTCCGGGTGGTACAGGAGGGCGAGCTTTCGATACTGCTTCTTGATCTCGTCGACAGTGGCCGTGGTAGGGACTTCGAGATCGGCGTAGTAGTCTGCGGGAAGCGGTTCATGTCAGTCGTTGTCGCATCGACACCAAAAGAGGCCAGCAGCAGCAGCAGCAGCAGCAGCAGCAACGAGAGCGAGGGATCGGCTCACTGTGATTCACGCTTGCTTTGACCATGATGGCGGCGGGCGCGCCGAGTCAACGCAGTGGTCAAGGTGCAGTGGAGTGCATGGACGAGAGGGAGAATGGGAAATACTGTGACAGTGGGGCTGCATGTGAAGTGAGGTGGAATGCGTTGGTGTGGGATCAGGTATCCTGGGTGCCGCCTGCTGTGAGTGGTTCTCGCACGCCGAATTCGTGGACACGTTCGCACGCTGGCCGGGCGGGATGCAGTGGTGATGTCGGGTGCCAGGTGGTCGGCGGAGGATGCTGGTCGACCAGCGGCAGTGCGCGAGTGATCCTTATGTAGGAGGTCTCTTGTGGTAGCTCCGTGGAGCGGTCTTCTTAGGCTCTTCCTCACGGATCGGCCACAGCAGAGGCGTCGTTCCTGCGAATAATCGGTCCGTCAGTCTTGCCCAGCGCCAGCAGACCGTTCGCAGGGTGATGAGAGGGACTGCAGGTGATGATGGGCCGCGTGGAGAATGCCGTCGGCTGAGAGAGATCTTCTGACGTGTGTACAGTTGATTCGGCGAACATGTCGGTGCCGGCAGGCAACTACTAGGAGAAAGCTGCTACTAGCTGGAGCTCTCGCGGATCTTCCCGTCGCGGCGGCGCGCCAGCAAAGACGCGCCTCATTTTAGTCTCCCGTTCTTTGGGCACGCATGGTGCACGGCCTTGATCACACTGCTGCTATAGACCAGGCACATATACCAAGGTACAGATCATGTCTGACACAGATGGCGAGACCGTGGATCATACGCCGTGATCGTCATGAATGTTCCATGTGTGGATGTGTCACCTCAGGCTTGAATCATGGCCATATAGCATGCCTCTCGACAAAAGTGGCATCTACCTCACTCAAACGTAATAATGCAGGCGAGGGGATCCAACCACCGACGGACTTGTGCATGACCGCATTCCCTGTTCGACCCCGACATCAGAGATCTACAAACGTCGTGGTCCGGTCCTCGTAACCTGAGACCCATCACCGGCGATACTCGGAGGCCTTCAAAGCCACAACCTGAAGCTCTCCACCCCCACGACAACGCTACCAAGCCTTCTCCGACGCTACAAAGAGTAGCTCGTCATATAAAGACGTCTCGCACTGTCACATCAGAGAACAATAGCAACGCACATCCAGAGCATGCTCACGACTGAGGTCATCCCACTTCTCTCGACTCTAGACCACCCACTCAGAATCTCGAGCGAGCACATTGATCATGCCAAGCACAAGCAGTCCATCACACACCGACAAGCACGGCGAGACTCCAGACAACATGACGCATGCTGCGCACAGCTCGAGAGAAAATCGACAGAGCTTCGCATCACCACCATCTCGTCCTGATCCGGACATCATGATGCGCGTCTGGCAAACATCTCCCACCCTCGGCTCGTTCCGATTACCAGTAACCTCTCGCTAGGAGGACAGACAAGTTCCTGTTCCTTCATGAGACCGTCATATGAAAGGGTCATCTCGAACGATGCCTGGTGCCAGTCGGGCCTGCCGGATGGGGTCGTTGCGTTGCGTTGCGCGGCATGGCGCATCAGCCTTGCGACAGCGAGTGTTGTTTGCGGCTACTGCGGGTTCATGCTACGGATTGGAGCATCTCACTCGAGGACGGGGTATGGTGATTGGGCGCGCCGAGTTCGATAAGCGATCATCAAGAAAAAAGTTCGGTGCTTTGGCGACGACAGTCTCTCCTGGCTCCCACGATATCATCTCTTCGATAAGGTACATGTATCCATTGATGCGTGTGTAAATGTAACAATGATACAGGTGCAGGGAGAAGAATCAATCGACAAAGTCTTACCGAGGCTATGCCAAGGATAGCAGGAGTGGGCGGTGTGCGCCTTCCGCTCTGCATCGACCGGTTGATTTGTGGAGGGGCAGAAGCTCAATCTTCTGTAGTCGTAGGCGCGGGCGTGGCTGAGAAGGAGCGCCTCGACCGTTTGACCACGTGCAATGATGATCAGAACATGGCACCTCATGTTCCACTTGCCACCAGATACATGTACCGTCATCCGCTTTTGCCCGTCGTCTTCACGACTGTGTCTGTCATGGTCGAAATGTTCCATCAGCGCTGACGAGGTACCACTAGACGGGAGACGACATCAAACAAGGCGTTCCAGGCGACCTTCACATCCTGATCGCGCCTAAGGTACTTTGAGACCCCCTTGGCTTACACAAACTTGACGCTGTCTTCGAGATCACGCGTGGCTCTCGAAGCTGGTCCTTCAGTCTACTGCAGTCTCGTGCAACAGACTTCGAGCACGTCTACGGACTCACTCTTCTGGCTCGAAAACATAGGGCTTATGCAACCGTCCTAAACTCGGATCAAAGTCCCGTCGCCTGCCGTCGATGAAGCTGAGGTAGCGAGCACATGCAACGTATCAAGCAGACTCCACCAGGATTATGAGCCATGTCGAGCAGAAGGCGCATTCGACCTCGCCGCAAATCGTGGGACTACGGTGACAGCTCGATCTTGATCCGCGTGGGCAACCGACGCGCTCCACGCAAGTTCAACGAGATCTCCGTATCTGGGGCCAGGGACGCCAATCGCTTTGCCAGGCTGGTAGATGATCAGACGCGTGCCTGTCCCCGGGACCCGCTCGTGATTGCGATCAACGGATATCAGCCATGGCTGAAGGACGTCCTCAGCGCCTGCATCGAGGATTACTGGGACGATATCGCAGACTTGGATCGCGAGGTCCAGTTCGCCGGCACGATGCAATTTCCACAGCGGGCCAGCAAGCGTGGATCAGACCTGCCGTGGACGTTCATCATCGACCAGATGAATGTGCCACAGGTATACTACTGGTCTGTAGATGTGGAGCCACCGCAGTGGGAGGATTTTGGCCTGCCAGATACTGACAACTACCGCTTTCGGGTGGGCGCATGGGAGTGTGGTCGGGGGGCCTGCCGCTATGATCGCGAGGTCCCGGTGGCAATCATCTTCACCAAGCCGACAGCAGTCTCCGAGCATGTAGTGTCCCGGCTGATGTTCGACTACCTGTTCAGGGATGGAGATTTCGATCAGCCCCGTGAGGATGAGGAGGGTATCTGCTGGCTCTTCTCTCGCCTCTACTGGCTCCTCACTGATTGGCAGAACATCATCTCGGAGATCTCTACCAGGCTTGACGAGGCCGAGGCCAATAGCCACGGCCGCCATCTGCCCGTCAAGACCAGGACTCGACTGCTGCATGCAGAAGTGGACCGCATGTACGAGCTGAAGGAGTTTCTGCGCTTTCATAGCCGCTCCTTCAAGAAGCTACAGAAGCTGAAGGATGATGTGCCCAAGAACGAGCAGAAAGATCCCTTGTGGACTGACATGGACGACTCCGTGGAAGACCTCGAGCAGTACGACTCCCAGATCGACAGCTTCAAGGAGCGGTTCACTAACCTCATCGAGCTCGAGTTCAACATTCAGGTATCCATCTTGCCCTCAAACATTTCACCGCCCAAAGCTGACCGTGATGACCTATTTAGAACGCGGTTCAGTCCGACAACTCTGCCTACCTGAACATAGCCGCCACCGTCTTTCTGCCGATTTCATACCTCGCCAGCGTATGGGGCATCACCACCATCACTTTATCTGCCATAGACTACCTCTACGCAGCTATTCCTGTTTTTGTCGTCTCGTTCGTCTTCGCTTTGGCCTTCCCAGCTGTCATTAGACGAGTGCAACGTTACCTGTACCCACTCGAGGAGATCATACTCCCACTGCAGCCAAGGAACTTCACGATGCTGGGCGAGGAGCTTCCGGACAGTGTAGACATTGCTAATGGGAGAGACCGACCAGCGGGGAGGGTGAAGGCGAAAGCGCAACGAACAAGCAGTGGTCTGCACGATGGGAGGACCAGCTCGCGAAGCAGGTTCCGTGGTGATAAGGAAAGCGATTGAAGTCAAGGGCGTTGCGACGCCTTCGCGTTGTAGGTGCGCCTTATCACCTTACTACTACTGTACGTCAAATGTCAGGATGTGTGGTGTGATTGGAGGCAGCGATGGTCGATTTCCGCGGCTGGCCGGCTCTCCGTCGGGGCTCCTCGTCTCCGCTGCAGAGAAGCACCGCAGAAACGCCATCTCCAGTGGACATCTCCAGCCGTCTCCAGGTGGGCACCGGCGTCGTCTCCGATGGAGAGATGGTACCTTAGGCTCGGACTTCACTTCCACATTTGCGGACCATCCGAGCATATCTCACCACTGATGAGATGCGTGTAAGTGGCCCGATGTCACACGAACGAGAGTCTGGCCTCTAATAAGAGGTGTTGTTCGTAGTAATAATGATTCGCACGCAAGTTATGCAAACCGCGAACAGGCTGTTCGACACGCAGCAAGGTACTGAGGAGGCAAATCGAGGTGCACATACTCCCGTCCTCTCCGCATACTTGAGGACAGGCGAGGTGCGCGGCACCCGTCAGCATGTGACTTTGTGATGCTGCTCTTGTCCAGACGACTCGGTACATGTAACCCACCGCCGGCTAATAAAATAATAATTAAGCTGGAGATGCCTTTGGCAGAACGCCGAGACCACGACTCGCGCCACCAATCCGTATCGAGGTATCCGTCCTGCTGAAGCCATCGCTTTCCCCGCCAAGCCGAAGTTGTTCTCGAGCTAGTCTATTACGTACCACAACTCGCTACAGCAGGAAATGATGGGCAGAGACTATGTGCTCACGGATCTGCACGCAGGAGACGTCCCGCGCATCATGCATCATGCAATCCTTTTCGCTCATGGGAGTCTGCGCCATCGGAGACCCAATGGATTCGCGCGATCAACCACACCGTACTACGCCGCGCACCGCTTGGGAATAGCAAGACTGCAGAGCCTCATCAGAGGGCGAAGACTTGACCAAAGGCGATTCGGAAAGTAGAGTTCATCTCGAATGGCGCTAGAAATGACCAAGAACACACAAGCATTCGGTCCGTTTCACCTCCAGATCCCCACCTGCGTCACAGTCATTGGACGGCGACGACATCAGCCCAATGCACAGCGAACATGGAGAGGACGCCCCGGGCCATGTGCGGACGTCCACGAGATCTCCACTGGGACTCCACTGGAGATGGTCCTGGGGTCGCGAGATGCAAAAGGTGGAGGATGGGTGCGCCGTCTCTACTCTACGTTGGATTCTCGCGAGGCACTCAGACCGAGAGAGACGGGGCCAAAGGCTGGCATTCAAAGTGAAGCATTGGGTGGCACCAGTATACTTTTGTCGTGATATTTATTCCCAAGTTCCTTCTCTACCTGATATCCTGCCCGCGAACGACCGACACGATGGCGGAGAAGAATGAAAAGTCCTTGGCGGGCGTCGACCCAGTCGATTCGAACGGGCGGCATCACTACGAAGATGCGACTTACGCGGAGCGCCGCAACATGTCCCAAGCGGAGATCCAAGACGCCGTTCGCTCAGGATCAGTCCCGCACATCCACGATCGCAAGGAAGCACTCGAGATCGCGCAGGCGGGCGGCTGGGAAGCCGATGCACTGATCGAGAACCTCGAGAAGCAGGTCCTGGACGAAAACAAAAAGGGTGGAATGTTCGACCTTAGCTTCGACAACCCCAAGCACTTCACATGGCTGTTGGTCGCCTTCGCATCGATGGGCGGCCTGCTCTCCGGTCTGGATCAGTCACTCATCTCCGGCGCCAACCTCTTCCTCCCGGACGATCTGGGCCTGACCTCCCAGCAGAACAGCTTGGTCAACAGTGCCATGCCGTTGGGCGCCGTCGCCGGCGCATGCATCCTGTCGCCTTGCAACGAATGCTTTGGGCGCAAGATGAGCATCATCATCTCTTGCATCCTCTACACGATCGGGGGCGCTTTGGAAGCCGGATCGATCAACTACGGCATGATTGTGGCGGCGCGGGTGATTCTGGGAATGGGCGTCGGTCTGGAGGGTGGCACTGTGCCCGTGTATGTTGCAGAGACTGTCCAGCGACGATTGCGTGGGAACATGGTCTCATTGTACCGTAAGTCTTCCATCATCCCGAACGGCCTCGATCATCGATCAACGGCTGCTAATGCCGCTGTGTAGAGTTCAACATCGCTCTCGGCGAGGTTCTGGGCTACGCCGTCGCCGCCATGTTCCTGTCTGTTCCCGGCAACTGGCGATACATCCTCGGATCGTCGCTCGTCTTCAGCACCATCATGCTGATCGGAATGCTGTTCCTCCCCGAGTCGCCCCGATACCTGATGCACAAGGGCCGGGTCCTCGACGCATACAAGGTCTGGCGACGCATCCGCGGCACGCGGGACGTGGAGAGCCGAGAGGAATTCTTCGTCATGAAAGTCAGCACGGAGGAAGAGGAGGCCGAAGTCGCGGCCGGCGCCGGCAGCAGACGCTTCCCGTGGCTCGACTTCTTCACCAAGCCCCGTGCCCGTCGTGCCATCATCTACGCCAACATGATGATCTTCCTCGGCCAATTCACGGGCATCAACGCCATCGTGAGTCTGACCCTGATCCATGTCAGACCCCTGCTGACCCACCGCGACAGATGTACTACATGTCCGTGCTCATGGCGCAGATTGGTTTCAACAAATTCGACGCCAACTACATGTCTCTGGTCGGAGGCGGCTCCCTTCTGCTCGGCACCATCCCCGCCATCTTCCTCATGGAGACCTGCGGTCGTCGCTTCTGGGCCATCGCCACGCTCCCCGGGTTCTTCATCGGCCTGGTGCTGGTCGGCGTCTCGTACCACGTCCACAGCATCGCGGGCAAGGAAGGGGTCTACCTGACCGGCTTGATCCTCTACGAACTCTTCTTCGGATGCTACGCCTGCCTGACGTGGGTCATCCCATCGGAGGTCTATCCGACTTACCTCCGCTCATACGGCATGACGACCTCTGCCGCGTGGCTCTTCCTGAGCTCCTTCATCGTCACCTACAATTTCGACGCCATGCAGGACGCCATGACCAAGACGGGTCTGGCGCTGGGCTTCTACGGCGGGATCGCGGTGCTGGGGTGGTTCTACCAGATCTTCTTCATGCCGGAGACGAAGGACAAGACGCTGGAGGAGATCGACCTCATCTTCCAGCGTCCGACGAGGGAGATCGTCCGGGAGAATGTGGCGAGCTCGTGGGAGACGACGCAGGATCTCATGGCGTTCAGGTTCAAGAAGGTGTTTGTGGACGGGCATACGGCTAGGCGGGCGAGCATCGTCGATGCGCCTGAGGGCAAGGTCGCGGCGTGAGTTTTGGTGACACGTAGTGTGTAGCCGCGAAGCGGGGCATGAGTGATGCGTCATGATCGTTCGACTTGAGTAATGCGTATTGTTATTGACGCCGCGTCTCGTCAGTAAAGAGGCACGTTTGTCCAATATGATGCCCTGAAGGAGTTGACGGTGAGATGACGGCAGGAAGGGTAATTGTGGACAATGACCACCCTCATGAGACGGCAGACCACGACGGCCCCTTGCGCGCCGCTCACACTGGCCAGAGCAAGGACTGTGAGTTCATGGTCGATACAAGTCACTGACGACAGCTCGGCAGCCCCAGGACGAGGTGAACCATCTTGATGGCTTTTGGTAGGAGTGTCACTTGCAATCACGTGATTGATGGCGTCTGCGTCTATGATTTCCTGCCTGCGGCTTTCTATGAGGGAAGATCAGGAACCACGTCGATAGCGATGAGGAGAGGGGAGCGTACTATGTAACAGTCTTTGAGGCGCAGGAACTCCTTGGCACACATGTCTTTGCGGGCGTTTTGGTAGTTGGCGGCGACGCATTTCCCATATACCGCTCCCTAGGTATGCCTTCGTGATCAGTTGACGGTCAGGGAGATGGTCAGACGGTCCATCTACCTCGGCTGTGCACTTGGCGGTCGCCGCGGCGAACTTTTCGATCGGTCTCGTTCGCGTGGTCATGTTGGGTGGACGGGTGTGAATAGGTGTGGTGGTGGTGGTGGTGATGGTGGTGTTGGTGGTGGTGGTGGTGGTGGTGGTATAGGGAGTAGTGAAAGGCGAGATGGTGAAGTCACGAGATCAGGTTCAAGATTGGGCCGAGGAGTTGTGTCATTTCAGCACGTTTGGAGGGCCGTGTGAAGAATGTGGCGTCGTCGCGACAACAATGAGCTTCAACACACAAAACACGCGACAAGTTCGCGATTGTTTTGACTTTGTCATTTCGAGCAGCAGATTCGGCGCATTCGATACCTCAATCGCTCTCGGGCAGCTCTATCGCGGCATACACACACACCTGCGCTCCCACATGGAACGACGCTCCCGATGACCGGCCCGTACTCGAAGCGCGTGCGGCGGAAGAGCAGTGATTGATTGATCCTGATCCACAGCTCACATGAATGGCCATGCCACCCACTCCGATGACCTGCCGGACTTGAACGATGATGGTACGATATTGATTGATCCGTCCACCAACCCGCGACTGATGCCCATGAGGTGATTAACTGATTCCAGACATCACCATCCTGTACGAGATATGCAAGGTCGCCAACACGCTCCCCGGCCCGCCCTTCAAGGTCCTCGTCGCCGCCTACGAACAAGTCTTTGCCGACCAAGGCATCGAGCGGCAGCATGACTCGGCTGTGTTTCGCGTCATATCTCGCCTGGGAGACGCCGCGCGCAAGACAGGACATGAGGGAGCGCACGTGGATCTGGTCGGATGTCTGAAGAGCGTCTGCGCGGCGCATGGCATCACGTTGATTGACAATGCGGAGGCGAGTGGCGAGGGCGACGAGGACACGAGAAGTGTGATTGTGGGTCAGCAGAGTCCGAGGGTCAATGGCGACGGGCTGGGGTCGAGCAAGAGGAAGGGTGACGGCAGGAGGGTGAGCTTCAATGATGCCCGCTTGGAGGAGACGTGGTTGAGTGAGGATTCGCGGGATCTGTATGCCTCGACGCCGGCGCATGTCAGACAAGCGGGACTCCTCGCTCAGCCTCCACGTCGTGGACGAGGCATGAATCCGGGAGAGGTCCGTCGCACGAGGTCTACCAGCTCGCAGCGCCTTCCGAATGACCTGCTCTACCAATTCGCTGCACCGAAACACCACCAGCCCGGAGTACCTTCGTCGACGCACGAGTCAGAAGACCAGGCACCTGACGACAACCCGACTCTCTTTTACCAGCCGACCCAGGCGGAGCTCGAAGAGAACGCTGAAGCCTTCCTACTCACCTCAGACCTTCGTCTAGTGCGACGGTGTCTACACATCTGGCATGATCGTGCTCTCCAACTCGTCGGTGCGAACGCGCAGGCGTACGCGATTGCGGCGGCCCACGACCGACGCACGCTGCTGAAACAGTCTTGGGATCTGTGGCGCGACCACTGCATTACTCGTCAGGAGGAGCGTCGCTTGGAGAGGCACGTCGCATGGCTGGAATCCAAGAGTGAAGACTTTCGCAACCTTCGCGACAGCTGGCTCCTGAAGAAAGCATTTTCGCAATGGAGAGGGTCCCTTCGTCATCAGCAGGAGGTGGTGCGAACTGCCAAGAATGTCATTCTGAGGATGCGCTATTTCCATAGGTGGCGAGCACTCGCGGTGGAGAATGCCGCCAAGGCTCGTCGAGTCTTGCTTAAGAAGTATCTGAGTATCTGGCGACTGAAGTTGGGCCGACATCGTGAGAAGCAGTTCGATGCTGTCGTCTTTCACGAAGGAGTCGTCATGAAGAGATGTTTGAAAGCGTGGTTTTCTAGCTTCTGGGATCGTCGCGTGGCCGTGTGGCGAGAGCAGAAATTGCAACAGAAGTACTTGAGCATATGGCGGCAAAGCACACGCCAGCAACAGGAACGAGACATTCAGGCTGGCGACCATCACCTTGCTCGCATAGGGAGCACGACACTGCATCGTCTGCGAGAGCGGCTGACGACATGCCGAGAGGGGGAGGCTTCTGCTTGCGACTATCACAACCGCACACTGACACGGCGTGGCCTTGCTGAATGGCGAGTTCAGGCTAAGCTTGGCCCCCTCCAGCGTAGTGTGAACCTCAAAGTCCAGCTGAATCTTCAACGGAAGGCTTTTGGGGTCTGGCATCTGCACTTCAGGCTATCCCGGGAGGCCTCCGCAGCCGATCGGAAGCGCATTCTGCAGACTGCCTGGACGAAATGGAATGATGCTCTTCGATGTAAGGCTCTGTCCCAGCGCATCGACGAACGAGTTCTGGTGGAGTCGCTGTACAAATGGGTTCTCGCAGAACGCCTACGGCTGTTCGAAAGAGCTGTCAATGCCCGCATCGCTCGACAAGTCTTGGAACGATGGCGGAATCGGACGACTGCTTTGCAGTTGACGATTGCCCAGGCCGAGCAGCATTTCTACGAGTTGCAGGGGCGACGCCGACTTGTCTCCAGCATGACCAAACTGCATCTGGCTATGCGGAAGCGAGAAGATGCCGAAAGGGCTGCTGTCGAGTTTGCGAACATGCATAGTATGGTGCCGCATGCGCTCGAAGTCATGGCTGAGAAGGTTAGACACGTGCGAGGGTTGAACAAGTGGGCGGCTGACGCGAGATTCTACACCTTGTGCACGAGGGCGATTGTAGTCTGGCATGAGCGGACCACGCAACGGCAGCATAATCGACGACGGGACGCTTACGCGACGATACGGGCTATGATCAAGGAGCGGCTTGTTGATGAATGTCTGCACTCGCTGCAAACGAGACACGCCGAGATCGTCGCCATGCAGCAGGAGGCACACCGACGTGCCGCAGCACGAGCCGTCGAGGTCGGGACTGAAGCCTTTGACAAGTGGCGAGCCAAGACTGCCCGCATCATCGATATGGAACAGCAGGCCACCAACCTCGACCAGCAGCGTCTCAAGTTCTCCGCTCTAGCCGCCATGCGTGAGTTGTACGCCATCCAAACCACAATGGAGGACCGCGCTAGAGTATTTCAGCACCAGGCAGAACTCAGCCTCCAAGCCGCCGCCCTCAGGAAACTCCAGTGGGCTCAATTCACAGCAGCGCGCCGCGTGGAGTCCGCGGAAGCCCTCTCGACTCGCAACCGAGACATGCACATCCGTCACATGCTCCGACATTGGCATGCGCAAACACTCGCTCGTCAAGCCGCGAGACAGACTCCTGCACCTCAGGAGGCTGACCCGGAGTCCCCGAGCCTAAGACCCGCGTCGAGAGCCGCCAGTCGATCGCGAGAGCGAGAGCGGCCTGCACTTGCTTCGTCGCCTCCACACCAGACCGCGAACACAACACCAGCATACATGCGCACGCCATCTCGATCGCGCCGAGCGGCGCGGTTCCGACCGATCCCCACTCCTGCGCCCGTGACGCCTTTCACCTTCGATCCCGGATACCTCTCCACCACGCCCGGCCCCGTCCCCCTTCCCGAGGAGGTCGACGATGCTTTCAGCGCGCTGACGCCGCAAGTCACGCCGTTCGCGCGCAAGCTCCGGGCCGGGGGGATCTCGGGGGTGAGTGGGGGAGGGGCGTTGACGCCGGCGTTGCGGACCACGACGGGTCTGTGGGGGAGGTCTGTGCAGGGTGGGACGGGGAAG